>JARFYF010000002.1:47009622-47020595 GCA_030265395.1 Rhina ancylostomus | reverse complement strand
AGGCTGTCCTGTCTCCGCACAGCTGTGATACTTTCCCTGACTAGAATGCCACTCCTCCCCCTTTCATCCCTCCCCCTCTATCACGTCTGAAACAACGGAACCCCAGGATATTAAACTGCCAGTCCTGCCCTTCCTGCATCCAAGTATCACTAATAGCAATAATGTCGCAATCCCATGTGTCAATCCACACCCTAAATTCATCTGCCTTACCTACTATACTTCTTGCATTGAAATAGGTGCACCTGAGAACATTTCTATTACGTACAAACCTTTGATTTCCATTTATACTTGCAGTCCTCACATGACCTTTTACCTCCTCCACCTCACTATTTACTCTAACACTCTGTTCCCCTCCCCATGCACATCTAGTTTAAACCCCCCAGAGCAGCACTAGCAAACCCGCATGAATGTTTGTCCCCCTCCAGTTCAGGTGCAAACCATCCCGTCGGAACAAGTCCCACCTTCCCTGGAACAAAGCCCAATTGTCTAGAAATGTGAAGCCCTCTCTCCTGCACCATTTTCTTAGCCATGTGTTTAGCTGCATAATCCTCCTATTTCTAGCCTCACTAGCTAGTGGCACAGGTAACAATCCTGAGACTGCAACCTTGGAGGTCCTGTCCTTCAACTTTGCACCTAATTCTCTAAACTCTCTTTGCAGGACCTCCTCCCTTTGCCTATCCATGTCATTGGTCCCTATGATTATATGCTTAATCATCTTTCTGCTCACACAATGGATTGATATCCCCAGGAAAGTAATGAAGAAATTGTGAAGTGATCCATTGACCATTTATTAAAATGTTCAAGTCAATATAGGACTATGCCTTATTCAATATTACAACTCATCTTAAAGAGTTAACCTGTTACAACCTACTGCCAAAAATCAAGCTCAAGTACAATGCACAATTTTTAGAAGTAAATTCAAAAGAAAAGCAATACGGAGATGACAAGCTATTTGCCGATTACGTGATAATAATCTGTAATCCTATGTGCCACAGTAGGTCAAGCATGTACTTCTTGGGTATCTGAGGAGCTAAAGCTTGAACCCAGGCCAAACTGATTATAGATTCTTTTCTTTCTACTTATTGCAATGTTCTGTGTAAAATAGATTTCACACAACCTCAAAACAATTTGGAATAATAAAATTTAATTCACATGAATCACAAATACAGCTGAGCTATTATCTTGAGCTCTGGTACCATCAATTGGCAATCTTGTTAATTAAAGTGTTAATCTGTCTATGTCTGTGCTACACTGGATTTGACAGCTGCTGAAGCTGATACAGCAGTCTGGAGGGGAAAAGAGAGAATTTCCCCCTGCACAATTAACTGATGCAATAGCGACATTTAAAAGGAATTTAGACAGGCACATGAACAGGTAGGGGGACAGAGGTATATAGACCACGTGCAGGCAGTTTAAATTCGCATCATGGTTGGCACAAACATAGTGGCCCTAAGGGCTTGTTCCTGTGCTGTACTGTTCTATGCATGATTAGGCCAACAGGACATAAGAATTGGACTCAATATACTTAAAGTAAAACCTTCTGAAGAAATTTTAACTTCTAGTTACTTACTATACACATAAAAAGAGATACAAGAGACATCAACACTAAATACAAACTTGTGGGGCAAAGACAAAAGGGGAAAGGATTCATAATTTTGAAGTAAAGTTGTTAAGGATGATGTAGGTTAGACAACAAAAACAACCAAAATAAGAAGAGCAAACCTCAAATAAATAGCTGCTTCACTTCAAAATAGATGTTTGAACTGACCATCACTTAGAATAATAAATATTCTGTTGGGTAATTTCTCTTCAAAAGGAGGCTAGACATGAAATTTTCTATGAAAAAAGACAAGCATACGCCTCAGTGAATAAATAATCCACAAATCCAACAGCCCCAGTCCTTCTGTGCCAATGGAAATATCACTAATGAACAGGAAGTGATGTAAAAATTTTAAAATTAAAAGATCTTTTCACTGGAATTTTAGATCTAGTTTCTTACCTGGTAGAACAGGCAGAGTCTAGAAAGCTACAGTGTCTTTTTTTCAGTCAGATCCTCAAGATTGAGGACGACTTGCTTCCCTCTAATTCATGGGTTCTCAGACAAGTAGAGGCCAACATGGGACCCAAAGGCCCTGCCATGGGTGGGGCAGAATGTACCTGACAGTGATGGGTGGGTAGCTATGACAAGAATGCATTCTCTCTGCCATTTACACTTGACTTCAGAGCTCCTGATGCACATACTCAAAGTCCTCAATGTGAACACAAAAGCTACTTTTCCACTTTCAGCAGTCATGGGTGGGAAGTTCAAGGGAGATTTTTCCACCCAGAGTGGTTGGTGCATGGAATGAGCTGCCTGGGGTGATGGAGGAGGCTAATATGTTGGTCAAGTTCAAGAGATTGTTAGATAAGCATATGGAGGAATTTAAGATAGAGGGATACGTGGGAGGAAGGGGTTAGATAGTCTTAGGTGTGGTTTAAAGGTTGGCACAACATGGTGGGTCGAAGGGCCTGTATTGTGCTGTATTGTTCTATGGTTCTATGGTTCTATGAAGTTTGCTGTCCTTCTGTCAGAGCAAATGCTAAAAACTCAGATGTGGAACAGATTCAGCATTCTTGGGACTTTGCTGGTGCTGAATTAACAGAATTTAGGATGTTACTCCAATTAATATCCAAACCCACCCTTATTTAACTTTTTTGTATATTACACAGTAGTATAATAATATTTCTTGGTGCGTTTAAAAGGAGTGGGAAATATACAAACACTCCACACCGCTGCCTGGCCACAAACCTCCTCAATCCTGACCCCACTTCAGGACACTTACTCAGGTCAAAATATGGACCCTGTCCTTGGCCAAACTCTCGATCCCTGACTCTGGTCACACATCCTGCTTGCACTCTGTACCTCACTGTGTAAAACTTTGGTTCGGCCACATTTGGAGTATTGTGTGCAGTTCTGGTTGCTGCATTACAGGAATGGATTTGAGGCTTTGTAGAGGGTGCAGAAAATGTTCATCATGGTGTTGCCCGGATTAAAGTATATCAGCCATGAGGAGAGGTTGGACAGACTTGGATTGTTTTCTCTGGAGAGTTGGAGGCTGAGGGGCAACCTGAATGAAGTATATAAAATTATGAGAGACATAGATAGGGTAGTTAGTCAGAGACCTTTTCTCGGAGTGGAAATCTCAAATACTAGAGGGCATAGGCCAAAGGTGAATGGGGAAAGTTTCAAGGAGATGCGGGAGCCAAGTTTTTTACACAGAGAGTGGTAGGTGTTTGGAACGCATTGCCAGGGAAGGTGGTGGAAGCAGATATGATAGCAATGTTTAAGAGGAATTTGGACAGGCACATGAACAGATGGAATAGAGGGATAAAAACCATGTACAGGCAGATGGGATTAGTTAGATTGATCATAGATGGCATAGATAGTGGGCTGAAGGGCCTTTTCCTGTGCTGTACTGTTCTATGTTTGATAATAAGTGGGCGCTGTTCTACTTGGAATGGGGTTTGTAGGATCTGATAGAGGTATTTCAAATTGTGAAGAGTATTTATAGCGTGTTTGGAGAAAAGGTCAAGAACTTGAGGACATAGAATTGAAGAGGTGAAGTGATTGGCAACTCAAATTCTGGACTAATGAGTGAGGAAGATACCAGAGCATCAAGATTTCTGAATAATTGATGCCAGATTATCAAAGTTTTATTCTATGTCATAGAAATTGGTGTCTATAGAAAAGCTGATCATTAAATCATTCTAGAAGACCTGGTCTCACAGTTCGTTTCATGCAGGCCCCTGTTCATAAGCATTTTAACAAGCTGATCTTTCCCCACAATGATTATAGAAGAAAATGGAAGGTAAGGTTAAATATTAATCTGGGTTGTTGACATTTGTGAGGTAGCTACAAGAAGATGTTGGACAGAAAAGTGGTAAGTGGAAGTTAATCCAAAGAAGTGGATGGTAATGCATTTGGTGATGTGTTACAAAGTAGGGGAATATATAATACATGGTAGAAAATCGAGTTGTATGGGGAAGCAAAGGGAGATCCTTAAGGCAATGGGACACAGGAGGAACATAGGTTAAAAAAGCTCTGCTTATTTAGACAAGGAACAAAGGCACCAAACATAAGAGCTAGGAGATTATGCTAGAACTGTAAATGATGTGAGTCAGGCTAGAGCTTACTCAGTATGTACAGTTATGGACACTGCGTTCTTGGATAAATGTGATTACAAAGGGTGCAGAGATTTACAAGGGTGTTGCCATGATTGGTAAAAGATGGATAAGCTGGGGTTGTTTTCTTTGGATCAAAATTAGCTTAGGGGAGACTGTTCGGAGGAGCATAAAATGATGAGAACCCTAGACTGAGTGAATAGGAAGAACCTATTCCACTTAAAAAAAACAAAACACCAGGTAATATACATTTAAAGTAAATGGTAGAAGGATTAGAAGAGAGACAAGGAGAAACATTTTTACATAGTATTGAGAATCTGCCTGAAAGGATGGTTGAGGCAGAAACCCCCACCTAATTTAGAAAGTGACTGGATTTGTACTTGAGGAACCATGACCTGCAGGGTAATGAACCTACTGCAGGCAGTTGGAATTAGGCTGGGTTTTACCTTCTCGATTGGCACAAACATACAGGTCTGGATGGGCCCCTTCTACGCACCAAAATTTCTATGATTTTATGATCAACAAGGAGCTAAATCTTTCATCCAAGAGAAAAAAACAAGGTTAAAAAAAAGGGACAAGCAACAAAAAAAATCTTTGTTTATTAATTTTTGTGTTGAGCAATGGCTATTTAGTCCTATAGACAATAAAACTTGGATTACCTCAGGACGAATTCTTGAAATATAATTGATCAGTTAATTATTCATCAATTAATTTGAGAAAATAATCAGAGGCTGCAACAATTTTCATTTTTTTCTTCAAAATACTTAGTCATGCAGAGGATGTCCATGATTTATTTTGAGCTCCTTTTCCTTTCCTACACTGGCTCAACTTATCATTTGTTTTTCATCATTTGACACAAACCACTCTTGTTTGTGTGGCTTAATTGAAATTAGCTTCTTTTCAAGCAATCAGCTACTGTTACAATGTAGATTTTCAATCAAACATTATGATGTTAGAGCAGCATTGTGACAACAACGAGAAAAGACAGATAATCAAGACATTCTACCTGAATAAAATACTTAAAACTGTAAATAATGAATAAGAGTTACACTAAATTTACCAGCTCAGTATTGCAGTTTGTGGTCTTGGTGGACATGCTCTATCCTTGTGAGAGCAGGCCTTTATACTCTGGAGAGGGAAAGAAAACAGACTTGTGAAATTCAAAACAGTTAATTTTTTTGAAAATTAAGAAGGAATGCTTCTGATTAATCAGGTGACCTGATATGTTTATTAAACCTGATTTTTTAAACTTCTTTCTTGCGTGCAATCAATAAAGAAGCCAAAATAATTATTTTAACAAAACTTTGCTTACAGGTCAAATATCTTATGATAAAACTGAAACCAGATGGCTAAGAAGCAGAAGATATTAAAACCATCTGAACAAACTTCTGAAGACAGTAAAATACCTCAAAATGATAGTTTCTACATGTTCCTCTCACTTTTTACTACACATTACATTCACCTTTGCTGACTACAGTTTTTGTTTTCATTCAATAAATACAAAGGAACTCAAATTATGCTAAGTAAAAAAGAGATAGCTGATAACATTCCGTTAAGTGTCTGCAAAGAAGATCTCCCCACCCCTGGAACTCTGGTATCAATACAAGAGAATATCAGAATTTAGGCTGTTAAGCAAACAATTACTTGCATCATCTGTTTAGTGAAATTGTCACCAGGTAAATCAGACTTCAGTACTAGTGTGTGACCAGAACTAAGAACAATAATAGGAAGCATGAACCTCACAGCCTCTGCATGTGTTGCACATTCATCACACTTCACTGGAAGTCTTTCTCTCAAATGGAACACAGCAGTTGCAGTTAGATGATTTAAACAAATAATTATTAAAACATACACATTTCCTCCATTAACTCTTGCTGCTATATCTGGTACACACTCTGCATTCATCATATGACATTTGCAGAATAGAATTAACTTCTCAAGAAGAAAAAGGTGGAATTATTGCCTGAAGTTTCCCCAAGTCAAGAGATTAAAAACTATAAGTTAGCTGGCTGCCTCTGACTAAGGCAAAGAGAGGAGAGAAATCAATACTGGATTAAAGCTTTCTATTCAGAATTGATCACGACAAGGAAGAATGAGTCGATCAGTACTTACCATTATTATGGGGGAAATCTGACAGCACCCCTTTTTTATGCCTCCGATCATACTGTATGTGGAAACTTGAAGTTGCTTCCAGTGAATCCCTGCTCTTCCCTCCACTATTTTAAATACTCCCCTTGAATTGTCCTCATAAATCTGTGAATATAAATGATTAGATCGGGTTCTTTTCTTTGGAACAGAAGTAGTTGAGGGGAAGCTCAATCATGGAGTATAAAATTATGAGGGAGACTTAATTAAGAAGCATAAAATTATGAGAAACCTAGATTGAGCAAATAGGAAGAACATATTCACCTTAAGAAAGGGTCATAACCTATGGATGTGCATTTATATTAAGTGGTAGAATGATTAAAAGAGAGATGGGAAGATTTTTTTCCCCTATTAATGTACTATTCCCTTTGAAAAAAAACTCCTGCAAAAAGTTACATTATTATGCATGAAGTGTGTGAATTTTTACAGTATAAGCTATACCGTTGAACAACATACAATTTTATAAACTATTTTCGATATGTGGATTGTTATTCCAATAGCTATTTACATATGTCGTGCTTTTTAAATGATTAAATAGCTTTCTGCTATAAGATTTTTTGAATGAGATTTCAATTTCTCTCTTAATTCATTGTGCATTCTGTAATATGTTTAAAAGGTTGGTTAAAAATTGTGCTCTTTCAGTTCCTCAGCCAGCTTGAATTGATGCCTGACAATAATGAAAGATGTAGCAATGCCATGGAGATATGAACTAGTAGCTAAAACTTGCTTCCGAAGCTATATTAGTGATCCATGCAGGCAACTTGTCTTTAGGTCGGTGGTGAGAGGCATCTCAAACTGAAAAATCAGGGCTTTTAATGTTCTAAAGTTGTGCAGATGAGTTACAGAGAGATATAGCATGGAAAAAGGCCCATTGGCTCATTGGCCCATTGAGTCTAGGCCAGCCATCAACCACCCATTTTACACTAATCCCACATAAATCTCATTTTTTATTCTCCCCACATTCTTTTCAACTCCACCTGGACTCTATCACTCACCTATAGACAATGGGCAATTTATGGTGCCCAACTAGCATACCAACCCACACATCTTCGCGATGTGGTAGGAAACCAGAGTACCAAGAAGACACCCAGGTGGTCACAGGGAAAAGGTGCAAATTCCACACGGAGAGTACCCAAACTCAGGACTGAACCTGTGCCACTGATGCTGTAAGGCAGTAACTCTACTAGCTGCACCACTGTGCCTCTTAGTTTTAATGGGTCCTTCTGCCATTTGTAATATATCTTGTCACATGCTGATGATTAATTAATTTTCATAGATAGCATTATTAGCAGCTTTTTGTATAAATGATCATGTTGGTCGGCAGTAATAACTTTCAATTGTTAGTAGTAATAGTTTGCAGTAATAGTTGATAGCTTGCTATATTAACTAGTAACAAAGACTTGATACTGAAGCTATATCAGTGAGTATGGCTTGTTAAATTAAGTAACCTTTTCCTAATCATTATATAGTTTGAATGAATTAGCAGCATGCTATATTGTTGTGATCATACAATTCTAATAAAATGATTTTTACTAGTATTTGGTTGGATAATATTAGACAAAATCACAATAGTTTGCCAACATTTTTCTTACTGTTAATCACAGGAGAAATGACTACAGTTGGAACTGGATTGAACCCATGTTTTCCCAACTATTCCTCCATTTACATTACATTGATACATTTTTAACTCAGGTTTTCCAGTCATTTTAGCCTTGCCATTTATTTCCATTAAAAATTGCTTGCATCAAAAATTGTTTCCGTGATGTCCCAAGGATGCAACTGCTGTTTTACCCGAGGCATTGGTAAATGAAGTTAAGCTGGTGTTACAACTTTCTAAGGAAATGGGATAACCAGTAAGTACAAAAAACCCTGCTTTATTATCTCTGTTTTACTGTACACTAGCATCTGTTTTGTATAAAACTGTCGATTCCCAAATCTGTTCATGGCTTAAAGAACATTGTTCGGCAAGAATTAAAATCTTTCTTTAAAATAAACATGGAGAGTACCTTTTTAATTAGACCTTAAATAAAACCAGACCAAGGGTTGTTACTGCTCATAATTGGGCCTCATAACTACTGCATTCCAACTATTGCCTGGAATAATGCCAGGGATGACTTACGATTTTCAAAAATCCTGAAAAAAAATTCAACTTGACGGACTACTAGACTCAGCTGATCAAACTAAAGTTCCTCTCAACGAGGAAGCTGGCTCGATTTCCAATTAAAAACAACAAAGGATTTGGTGAAAGTAAGTCTTATACAAGCCCTAAATGTACTTGTGCTATAAATCAGTATTACTCTTGCTTGTCATTAAGAATTTGCACAAGATAAAACTGAGCTGCACTGGGATTTATTCAGGGTTTGAATTCTTTGGGTCTAGTCCCACCCTAAATTATTTTATTAATAGAGTGCTCCTGTATATGTATACAAAATGCATTATGAGAACAAGTGTGATGTGGAGGAGGAAAAATCTGATTGTTTAATCCGGATAGGCAAATGTCATGTTCCTTGGTGATGTAAGAACACTTACGTGAATAGCTCATGGTATCATACATTGAATACAGACCCACTACTAGTTCTTACTGTAATTTCTGTAACACCTTTCTCTCAAAGAAATCTGGTGTGTTATTTTTGTAAAAAATGTGTCACTGGAGTGAAAATATTTCTTATTTTAGCACATAACACAGAGGAATCCGCTGAAAAATATAAAAAATCAGTCATAATACAATACACAAAAAGAGCTGGAGGAACGCAGCAGGTCAGGCAGCGTGTATGGAGGGAAATAAACAGACGACATTTCGAGCTGAGACCCTTCATCAGGACTGGAAAGGAAGAGGGGAGAAGTAAGAATGAGAAGCTGGGGGGGAGGGAGAGGAGCACACGCAGGCAGGGGATAGGTGAGTTCAGATGACAGGTGAGTTCAGGTGAGAGGGGAGAGGTACTGGTTGGGGGAGGGGGAGGAAGATGTAATAAGCTGAGAGGTGATAGGGAGAAGAGGCAAAGGGCTGAAGAAAAAGGAATCCGGTAGGAGGGGCAGTGGACCACGGAATAAAGGATGGAGGAGGGAAGGAGAGAAGATGGGCAGGTTATCTTGCCCTTCCCCTCCTCTAGCCATTGAAATAATTGAATTTGGGGTACTTGCTCCATCGCAAGAAAAAAATTAGGGCTGATTCAACAGCAGCATTTAGACAATGTAATACTTAATAACACCTGATTGACAGATTTTGTAGCTCTGAATGTTTAATTCTAACACTGTATGTCTCATTCCCTTGGGAAGTAATTAGCGTAGGAGATTTAAAACAATATTTTTAAACTTTCCTGCCTCTTATTTATCTCTTTTAGTCCATTATATATTTGCCAATATTTATTTTGATTCCTCTACATTGATTTGAATTGAATACATATTTCCTACTTTATACTCTCTGTATTTCAGTAAGGATTCTTTAATTCATTGGATGGTCTGGGCCAGTTCACAGATGCAATGATGTCATGTAGAGGACAATACACCTGAACAGACACAAGACTAAAGCACACAGTAACACAGAATCATCATGTCTTTGGACTCCTAATGTGAATTCCTCGTCCAAGAAAACTGGCTTAATCTTCCTTTGCTTTATTATTGACAAGCCAGAAGGATTAAAGTTGTGTAATATTTTCCATAGGTAAACTTTTAAGACTGTGACATAAAACTAAACTTCCCCAATTGATCACAGCTTTCAAGCTGGCTTATTTTCAGTTTATTTCCACTTTCATTCTGAATTTGATTAGCTTAAATGTCACTACAGTTTCAGTGTATTTCTTTGGATGAGGCAGGTTAGTTTGTGGGCAATGGGCGGGTTATTGGATAAGTTGTGATTTTTTTCAGAAAATCTACATAGAACACCTAAAGTCAAAAGATTTATGATGCAGATGATAGTAATAAAATACCATTACAAAATTTTCCAAAGCTAAGGAGTTCTTTTACAGAGATTTCTGGACATTTTAAGTTGGCTGTTGTCCATGACTATAATTAAGGAAAGGTTTTATTTTGGCTGCAGATCATGCATCTTGTACTGTCCAGGCATGTAAAAACTACAGTATAACTCACTAGAAGGGAGAAACATCAGGAATGATGGAATACAAGAAGCATGTTTGACACCCGGTTACAATTCTCAAGGCTATTTTTAGAGTTTAAACTTTAAAAAATCTTAGCAGCTCCTTTACAAGTGTGCCATTAAAACAGCTGTTGACCATTCTTCTCAAATAGTGGTCTGACAATAACGACTTACTGAGAGGACACTAATTATCATGACATGTATCATAATTAAAGGCATTTCTTTGGTCTTTTATCACTTACACAGTTGAGTCCATCCCGTAATTTTAAGGTACTAAATATAAATTATTTTTCAACTATCATTTACAAAGTTATGTCCAAATAACAGACTACCTTTGCAAGTAGTTTGGGGAAAAAGTGTACAATGGTCAAGATAATTTATTTTGTGCAATTTAGGTAGAAATGCCAAATAGCTGGGAAATTGAAATCCCATCAAAGGAATTATCCCTAAGTAAGTTACCATCATGTTGTGGGAAAAGGTTCTTTTGGGTCTCAAAGGCAGAGGAATCCGGACACAGTCTTTGGATTTTAAAGAAGATTTATTTACAAAGACAAACGCTGGAACAGAATGAATG
>JARFYF010000002.1:46976559-46987387 GCA_030265395.1 Rhina ancylostomus | reverse complement strand
AGGTTCTTATGCTAGGCCCCTGATGGGGCTCAGGTGTGCACAGTTGTCTAATCAGTCCAGTATGGAATCCATGTGCTAGACAACAAGGCATTAATGGAGCCAAATTGAGGACCAGAACTCAGAACCATGACATCTTGTAACATTTTAAATGTATTCTTAACTTGCATTGAGGGAATGATGTAGCAGTTCAAAAGACTTTTAAAAAATTCACGCAATTACTTTGGAGAATGACTCGTCATGTCAATAAGTCGAGCATTCATTGCTACAATGTCCTGGATCCTGCTAAAGTATAATGATTTAGTAAAATATTTGTAAGATGTAGAAGTGTCCATGTGATGCATTTACAATTCCATTTCTGTTTAGACATTCTGCCTGAGCCTAAATAGACTCAGGTTTATACTGAACAATTTCTGCTCCGAATCAGAGGACGTATATAAAGGATATTTAAATAAATGCCGAGACAACCTGAACTAAAACAGTTCCATAAAGACAAACACTGCAAGAGCTAACGCTTTGGCATTTGGTTGGCCCTTGGCAAGTATAGGCAGCTGTTTTGGTTTTCACACTTCCTCACTGGACGTAATTTTCCTTTACTGGTTCTGAAAAGACCTGTTGGAAGAAACTGTGGAAACAAGAATTGCTTGTGTGGAGCAAGACAAAAAGAAGGCATCTAAGGATAACAAAGTATGATATAAAGCCACTCAGAACATAATCCACCTTTTCAACACCACCAAAGGGACACTAGGATTACTTCATGAAAGAAAACAGTAAAGAACATTCAGTCATGAGACAAAAGCATCCAAACCACAAGAAAAGGATCAGGATAAAAGGTCAGTGCTATCACTCTCATGTTGCTTTGACCAAACAGGCATTTTAGTGATCCTACGTAGCAGATACAAGACATTTTCTCAACTAAAACCAACCCATCAGGTTAGTACTGTACACATTTTGATTTACATTAATGGTGACTGTTGTTATGACAACCAATGTTACATTTGTTCAGACCATGAATGATCTTCTTCATCAACGGTTATTATCTTCAAATCATCCAATTTCAAAGTAAAGTGGTCTTAGGATGAAGAGAGCTACTTAATTATGATGGCTGTTTTCCCAAGGCAGCGGGAAGTATAGACAGAGTCAATGGAAGGGACCCTGGTCTGTGTACTGGATTGGGCTACATCCGCAACTCTCTGCAATTTCTTGTGGTCTTGGGCAGAGCAGTTGCCATACCAACCTGTGATAAATCCAGATAGGATACTTTTTATGGTGAATCTGTAAAAATTGGTGAGCGTCATCAAGGATATGCCGTATTTCTTTAGCTTGCTGAGGAAGTAGATGTGCTGGTGAGCTTTATTGGCCATAGCATCCATGTGGCTGGGCCAGGACAAATTGTTGGTGACATTTACACCTAGGAACTTGAAGCTCTTAACAATCTCCACTCAGCAACATTGGTGCAGACAGGGGTGTGTACTCTGCCCTGCTTTCTGAAGTCAATGACCAGCTCTTTTGTTTTGCTGACATTGAGGGAAAGGATGTTGTCTTCACACCATGCTACTGGGCTCTTGATCTCCTTCCTGTACTGCCTTGTTGTTTGAGATCTGACCCACTACGCTGGTGTCATCTGTCAAGTTGTAAATGGAATTAGAGCAGAATCTGGCCACAAAGTTGTGAGTGTACAGGGAATAAATTAAGGGGAAAACTTCCCTTAGCTGTAGCTATCATGGGATTCCTTATTTGTGGTCAGACAAAGGATACTTTAGGTAATAATATTAATCTAACCACCCAGCATGCATCCAGCATCATCCACACTTTCCTTAAAAGATGTCGACTGCTATACCTCAGTCATCCTCTGGGCTGAACCGTGGTCTGAGAGTGCGATAGCAGTCACAACAGTCAATAATTCATCCCGTAGGATTATGGATGAAGAATCCTAGGTGTGATCCTCACATAATTCCCAAGATCATAGTCTGAAGCATTTTCTGCACCTTCATGTTCCTTATGAAAACATGGGAGGAAGAAAAAAAAGAAAAGTTATGATGTATAGTCTTTTTAATGCTAAATATATAAAGTGCTATTTAAACAATATATCTCTCATGCTTTCTTGTGGCCCACTCAAAGGTTTTGGGGCAAAGGAAACCAATCTGCAAACATGTCCCAATGCAAGTCCTCTCAGACAGATGTGAAAAGAAGAAATTTGCAAGGCAATAGCCAAGATGGCAGGGAAGCAGGACTAATAACAAGTAGACATACCTATTATAGGGTGAATACACTCCTCTTGCAATGATTCATGCTGCAATGTTAAATTCTGGCTGAGAATGATAGTTACAGTTAAGTACCAGTGGCTTTTGTGTAGAAAGGAGTGAGCAATTCTTGATGGCAAGAAAAACTTACAATCCCAAAATATTTAGCACTGTACACTTCATGTGTCATTAAAACAGAAATAATGTCAGATAATCTGACATTTCACTCATAACTTTTACTAAAGTATCCCTTACAATAAACACCAGACTTGCCTTTTTCCACCTCAGTTTTGTAACAGTTTGATTCTACTTCAATATAAACGAAAGAAGCAAGATTTCTCTCATCTAGGCTGAATGCCAAGAATGCCAAGAGGACACTTGGAAGAAACTAAGGATGTAACAAGCCCCTTATCAGGGGTTGTTTCAAGTTAGGACAGTGATAACACTGCTCTTCTTTCCAGTGCTTTTCTTTGACATACATATACTATCAGATAGAATAAAGTTGTGGGATTGCTACTTGGTGTTCAAGTTCCTGATACTAGTGGTCTGAAGACAAATTAATTCTATTGGCAAATCTCAGCAAAGTTTCAATGTTGAATGATTATTTTTTTTAAAAGGCTATCAACATCTTGAATGAGGCAACTTGCTCACCATGTTGAAGGACACAAATGTCAGAAGACATGTTAAAATGTAGGATGAGAAATCAAAGAGAATATAAATCATTGTAACATATTGACATCAGAAACCTCACTACTCAGATAAAGATATTGTAAATTCAGGTACCAAATGCACTGTGAAAGATTTGCTTATAATTAGTTGTAACTTACTGGAAAATCATATGCAAGATATGTTAGATTCCATTCTGCTTGCAGCTCAAAGCAGAAATGGTAAGATAAGACAAGATTTCTTTATTAGTCACATGTATGTCGAAACACACAGTGAAATGCATCTTTTGCACAGAGTGTTGCGGGGGCTGCCAGCAAGTGTCACCATGTTTCCGGCGTCAACATAACAAGCCCACAACTTCCTAAGCTGTACGTCTTTGGAACGTGGGAGGAAACTGTAGCACCTGGAGGAAACCCACGCAGTCACAGGAAGAATGTACAAACTCCTTACAAACAGTGGCCAGATTTGAACCTGAGTCACTGGTGCTGTAAAGCGTTACGCTAACCGCTACACTGTTGTATTCATAATAGATAATAAATACAATTGTAAGAACAACCAGTATTTGAAAGTCTGCCCTCATTTATTTTAGTGGGAAATGAGTGAACTGAATTTACAGAGAATATTATATTAAACCATGGTTAGAGATTCAATGAAAAGTTTGGATAATCTAAAAAATGGATTAATCAGACTAGAAAGGTTTTGTTTATGAAAGTCAATTATGGGAAACTCATGCTCAATTATATTGGAGGCTCTTCACAGTGTAAATATTTAACATTGAATCAATTGGTATTAATCAAAGTAATGAACAGGAAAATTTTGAAGAGTACATTAACATTAGGTAAGTCTGAGTCCCACGTCACAGATGTAATGATCACCACCAGGGTTCTCTCTAGGAGTGAAAGTATCTCTAAGCATAGGTTCAGAAGCTTAACATTAAAAGAGTTGTTCTGCCCTTCAGTTTCATCATGCTGATCTTGGCATCAGCTCCACTTTCCTGCCTATACTCCATACCTCAAGGCAACCCAACACATCAAAAAATACTTTTATATATCTGGGCATTGATAACACTCAATGACTCTGCCTCTACAAACTTCTGGGATAGAGAATTCCAAAGATTCAGGAGCCCCTGAGAAATGAAATTCCGCTTTATTTCCATCTTACTCTGAAATTATGCCCACAAGGGGAAACATCCACTCAGTGTCTACCCTTATATATCTTCCAGAATCTTATATGCCCCATTGTGGTTTCTGGTCAATGTTGACCCCCAGGATGTTGATGATTGGCAACTAGGCATTGGTAATTCAATTGAATATTAGTTGTATGATTAGAGATGGCCATTGTCTTTCATCTTCGAGGCACAAATGCTATTTGCCACTTATCATCCATGTTTGAATGTTGTCTAGGTCTTGCTACTTGCAGGCATAGGCTGCTTCATTTGCTGAGGAGTTATGGATGGAATTGAATATCATGGAAGCATTAGCAAACATTCCCATTTCTGACCTTATGATGGAAGGAAGATTGTTGTTGAAGCAGCTGAAGAAGGTTAGGCTTTGGATACTATCTTAAGGAATTCCTGTCGTAATAACCTTGGGCTGGGATGACTGCCC
Organism: Rhina ancylostomus; assembly: GCA_030265395.1. Lineage (NCBI taxonomy): Eukaryota > Metazoa > Chordata > Chondrichthyes > Rhinopristiformes > Rhinidae > Rhina > Rhina ancylostomus. Next base: position 46,982,874 of record JARFYF010000002.1, on the reverse strand, counting down.
TCGAGCAAGCACGACCACCTTAACTTGTATGAGGTGTGAGTTTGGTAATTGGGTAATTGGGGTGTTTTTTCTTTGATGCCCATTGATATCAGCTTTACATTTGGTTAAATGCTGTCTTGATGTCACGCTCACCTCACTTCTAGGATTTAGCTCTTTGGCCCATGTTTGAACCAAGGTTGTGATGAGTTCTGAAGCTGAGTGTTCTGCTGAAACTCAAACTGAGTATTGGTGAGCAGATTATTATTACATGATAGTTCCTTGATAACACTGTCATTGGCACCTTCAATCATTTTGTTAATAATTGAGAGTAGAATGATTAAATTGTTATAAGCTGTTTTGAGTTGTCCTCCTATTTGTGCATGGTTCATGGATAGAGACCATCCCATTTGGGGTACTGTGGTGGAGGTAATGACTCAAGTATGAAAATTTCACTTGGTTTGCACAGGGCACTTACTTATGTTCTTATTATGTTCTATGATTATGCAGACTACTTAGAATAGGTGTCTCTTTATAAGAGAATCCCATATTGTGTGTTTGGACAGGGTACCCTTCCTCCTGCTGGCTTTCAATATCCTCTGCTGTCTTACTCTTTCTTGTCTTTTGTGTCCGCTTCATGGCCCTCAGGTTCTGAGACTCTTTTCTGATCTTCCTCTGGTTGATGTCTCCTGCTTACAAGGATATTCAACATGCAGATTGTCATTTTAAAATCTTCGCACCTGTTGTGCATGTTCTTCAGTGCACCCCAGACTGATGAACACAGGGAAGGCTCATCTTCAGGAGACTGATAGCAGTCTCCACTACCATCCTCATCCTTGCACAGCTATCCTTAAATCCCCACTCACCTGGTGGCATTCACCTTAAAATTCTTCTCATGATCCATGACCAGCAAGGCTTTTAGGAAACGGAAACCCTCTCTCAAAATGCAGACAGCCAGGTTATGCAATGGAGCTATTTGATCATTTGATGGTGACCTACATTTGTGGAAGGCCAACAAGTCATGTTGTCTGTAATGTCATTTTCTCCTCACTGAAATCTAAAACAAAATGAAGTTGTTCCTACATGAGGAGAGAGCCCCAGTGACTACTCTGATGGTCTGGTGAATGAAACGTGTCAGAGACTGTCTTGAATGATCCAATACACAAGAAGTTGAGAGTTTCTATGGCTTCGAGCTCCACAGAGACCTGATGCAGAGATTTGACCCAAAACATTCATAAATCCTTTCCCCTGCACAGATGCAACTTGACCCACTAAGTTCCTCCAGCAGATTGTTTGTAACTACAAAATGTTACTGTATGAAGAGGCTGGAGGTTCTAGTAGATGAAGTACAAAAGGTTAGCATGCAGATACAGTACTTACTTGGGAAGGTTAATGAAATATTGGCCTTTATTGCAAGAGATATGGAGTAAATTTTAGGGAAGTTTTGACGCAAACTTACCAAGCACTGGTGTGACCATATCTGGAGTATTTTCTATAAATTTGTTTTCCATATTTAAGGAGGGATGTGCTTGTATTGGATTCAGTGCAGAGAAGATTCATTGGGTTGGTTCCTGGAATGAAGGGTTGATGTATGAAAGAAGGTTGAGTAGGCTGGGCCTATACTCATTGGAGTACAGAAAAATGAGAAGTGAACTAATTGAGACATTTATTCAAAAGAGTTTCACAGTGCAGACATTGAGAGGATGTTTCCACCAATGTGGGGTATCTGGAACAAGGGGCAATGGTATTAGAATAAGGTGGTGCGTATTTCAGACAGTGATGAGGAGGATATTTTTCTCTCAGCAGCTGTGGTGGAAGAGTCACTGAATATATTGAAAGCAGAGAGTGACATGTTTAAACTGCAAGGGAGTCAAGAGAAATGGACAGAAAGCAAGAAAGTGGTGTTAAGAGGAAGGTTGAATAAGTCAGGATCTTATTGAATGGCAGAGCAGGCTCGAGGGGTTGATTGGCCAATGCTTGCTCCTGTTTCTTGTGTTCTTATGTTGTGACTAATGAACGGTGAAAAGATTCATTTCCTTCGTAACTCCTTTCCTGAACTTGTAATTCGGTGCAGTGCTTCACAATCTCTCATCAGTGGGCCAGAGAACACAATTCATTATTTATATTAGTTTACCACCTGGTTAACTGAGTTAAAAGCATGGCATTTGAGAATGTTCCAATATGTTCTGTAACTTGCAGACATTGTAAGTGTTTGTATATTTAACAATTAATGTAAAAACTTCATTGAGTGATTACATTGTCTGTGGGGTCATCTGTGGTTGAAAACTGTATATTTCTGTGTCATTTTCCACAAGTGATGACAAGTGTGGTAATTGCTAGCAGATAACATCTGCTCCAGCAAAATTCAAGTTGCAAATTTTTGCTCAGTTGTCGATGTTGGTTTCAAAACCATATCTTTAAGACTGCCGCAGTTTTCTGAATCTCCAGGCAGCTGGAGTGCTTTCAGTTTGTTGAGAATATTCCAGCAACTGTAACTGAATCTGCCAGGAGTTTGGGGTCACTGCAATGTCTCGCTTCCAGCACAGGGCACACCTTTGAAGCTCTATGACTTGCACTGACCATGAAGCCGGAGTGTGCTCTGGCTGAAACAAGTTCAGCATGATCTGCCAACGGCCCTGCATCAGGGCTCCTGTGATTCGCTTTTTTGTTTACAGTTCAGAGGGTTTTTTTTCCAGCCCTCAGAGAGAGCCTGGCAAATATAACCTGAAAATTAAACAAACCCACATTCACTAATGGGCTGGTTTAAAATTTCAATGAGCATACAGACTGATCTGTTAGTTTTGATGATGCTGAAAATGACCACTATTGGTAAGGGTCACTTCCGAATGTCTACTCTCATTTTATGACCTTTTTTTCTTGTAAAATCTATTACAGCTGCTTTTAAACAATTGAATCTTTGATTCACTTTCCAAGAATATCTGTTTTCAAAGAGGTAATTGCACAAGGGTTGGACACACTTTTTATATAGTTTAGAACATTTTTAAGGCATTTTCTATTGTCAAAACGTTTGGTGTAGGGTGATTAGAACGTTGTCTGAGCAAAATTAAGCAAAAACAGGTATTGGGAAAATCTCCACCACACGCTAATGGCTGCAAGGAAAGAGATTTGTTTACCTTGGGGCCAGTTGCTTGAGCAATGTTCTAGGCAATAGCACACTTAAAACAGTCAGAAGGACAAAGGAGGAATTTAAATCTAATCTTTGCAAAGTAACAATAATAGGTAAAGACTTTTATTTAGTCTGTGCTAAATTAGCACAGATGGCTATAGGTCTTCAAGAGGAAAGATTTTCACCAAAAGGACAGATACTGTATCACATGGAGTTTGTTACAGGTTTGTTCTGCGGAAATGATAGCAAAACTTTGTGAACTTTGATTATCATCTTTACCATGCAACCATTCTGTTTTTCAGAAGGTTAAAATCACAAGCTTTCACTGATAAAACAAAAGAAACTAAAACTCAGGAAAACAAATAATTAGTAATTTTTACTTTTAAGCAGTAACATGACAAAGTAGTATTTTTCCACTCTGATCAACTGCTTTTATTTCATGCACATTTATAAATCCTTTGTATCTTCATCATAAGCTGAACTGCAGAAACTTTAAACAGTAAAGCTCTTGATGTACTAAAGGTCTCAGTCATTTCCTTAACTAGATTATTTAATTAAAATAAGGAGAGGTACACATGTTGGACTATTGCACAAGCACAACCAGCTGGTTCCTTTCTTCACTCAAATCGGAGGAGATACTATCATCAGTACAAAAATAGAGGCCAGACTTCAGTTATGCTCTGACTAACTACTGCACTTTGCCCTCTACAGAGACACACACATAAAAAGTCAATAGGTTCAACATGCAACAGTGTCACTCTGAATTTCACCTTTCACTTCGATATCCTGAACACTTTTTCCCTATTATGGTGGATGCAGTTTTGAGACTGAATGACTTGTTGGCCAGATATACAAGCACTGGTTGATGCTAAAAGTGGTAGATTTCAAGTTCAAGGGATTTCCATCTTTGGAATATTACATTATTTATTTTTATTGTGAATGATAATGCTCAGTCTCTGACCAGTAAGTCATAACAAAGAAAAACATTCATAGGGAGCACTGGTCAGACCCACAAACATTAATTTTCCAACTATTTATTTAAATAGGCAGAAAATTATCTAATCATCATCAAACGAGGATACACGACTAATGTTAACACTGGTGAAAGTTATGTCATGCTGATTTATTTATGCATTGTATTGTCTGCCTTTTGGTGAAATCAGTCCTTCTTTCACTTGCATCTGTGAGATCCCTTAGCGTACATAGGATCATGGTTACAAGAGTAGGCCATTTGGCCCTTTGCAGGTCTTCCATACTTCAATTAGCTGGTAACTGATCTATGTCATCCCCTCATCTCCCAGCCTTGGTACAGGGGAGACACAAGATGCTGAAATATGGAGCAACAACTTACTGGAGGAACTCAGTGGGTTGAGCAGCATCTATGGGGGATGCTGCTTCTTGGCCTTGCTACAGAGAGCTATTTACATGGAAACTATGGAAAGGCCTTTAAAAAATTGTCCATGTCATGGAGCCAGATGTTGCAGAACTGAAGTGCTGAGACAGAAATTACATTCTCCCATTTTGCTAGATTTCTGATTCCATGCCTGTTGCAGTGGGTGAGTGTTGAGATGTGGTCACATAATTTTCTTGGGTAAGGCAACATGCCCAAGATGGCAAGGGAAAGCTGCCATTTATTTGAGACATTAGTGGGACACTTGGGGAAGAATTCTCATCTGCACTCAGCTGCAATGGTCTCAGTAGGACGGCATGGAAGGAAAGGGAGAGTAAAATTGATTTGGTGTAAGATTAGTGTCAATGGGTTCTTGACTTTCGCACAGACTCAGCAGGCCAAAGGGCCTCATTTCTGGGTTATGTCTTTATGACTAATGACTCTATGATTTGATGAAACTGAAAAGTACCATTAACCAGTTCATTGGGAAAACAACAGAATTTTCAGTTTCTTCATTTAGTCTAGCCAATAACTTAAACTAAGGCAAAATTCATGGTAAAAGCTCACAGAATCCATGACTGTTTAGCTGGGTCAACATTTTAAAACTTTCATCTGGTGGTGGTGGAAGGCACCTCATGTATAAAAGTTGGAATGGGGTAAAACACCAAGACAAAAGTGCAATAAAAGTTTAAAGACTTCAACGTACTGATTTTGTAGGATGTGCACACAGATTCACAAACATACACAAATGTGTTTAACCAGAAGTGTGCACATTTGTGTTTGTGAATTTGTGAATTTAAGGGAGACTTTGTTTTAAGTGTGGAATGGGTCAGGAGGACACACTACTGGCAACAATGCTGAATATAAAGATTGAGCCGTCAGCTCCATATGCTAGTTTACCCACTAAATAAAATAAATTAGATTTACTTCTGGTTTCTAGAGGGAAGGACAGATTGCATTTTGCAATAAACTTTGGCAATTTTGCTACAATCTTTGGCAAAGATTCTCCAAAAAGCATTACCCCAACATTGAGAGAATCAGTCTTCAAGTTCAGAGCGTATTGTGTGTACCCATTCATAGATAGGATACAAAGTTATACATCTAATTTATTATTCCCAGAAGTATAGACTTGACAGTTCCAATGAATGACTGCATTTGTTTCAATTACTGCTCTACATCCAGCAATGACATTGGATTTTGCAGATCCATTTGGTCTTGAAACACACATACACAAACTATAAAATGATACACAGCATTCACCAACACAACACAATAACAATTTAGGAAACACCAGTATATCCAAAGGAAATTTTCTTTTATTCCTCTCTGATGGAAGGGTACCTACTGGAATTGTTTCAACTGGCTGGATGATATGCATTTGGATAGAAAGTACCCCAAGGAAAGGGGAAGTACAAATAAATGTATCGATTTTAATTAACAGTGTGCAGCAATGTAGCAAATATCTGCAAGCTCACATTTCAAGAAAACGGGTTGATTATCTGATAGGTTCATTCTCATTTGACAGTCAATGGACCTTGGTAAATTATTTAAACAATATTCAAGCATAGGTTTTCATAATAAACACACCCTTATATATCACGGGTGAAAAAAACCAAAATATAGAAAACAAACTAGCCAGCCAGGTATTTCAGGTGCATCAATGGGCTGGGCGTGGGTGGCTGGAAAGGGATGGAAACAGTGGTGGCCAGAAGTTTCAAGATGGAGCAGGCAACATTAAAGCAAGTGACCTGGCTGAGTACAGAAGCACTGTAAATATTGTGATATGTGGCACTGTGAGAAACAGTATGAGCTGATGTGCATC
>JARFYF010000002.1:46873216-46885614 GCA_030265395.1 Rhina ancylostomus | reverse complement strand
AATAGCAGCAATGACCAGAAAAAAATAATTATGCATTAGTTTTTTACTATAGTATTTTTATTTTTTCAATGAAGAGAAGAGAAATAGTTTTGAAACTGGGAACAATGATGCCCTGCATTTTATTCTATTATATAAAGCTTGATACATTTTTTTCTTTACTGGATTACATTTTTAATCGTGCTGAAGCATTGGCTTCATGGTTCAACAAAGAAGGTACTGTCTTACTTAAGGAAATGACGATCTCCAGATCAACTTGCTTTTCTCTCCCAAAACTAGTTGGCTATAAATAATTTGTCAGTCTATTGACACCCATCCTTCCATGCCTGGAAGAAAGGCTTGCCAGAAAAATGTGAATAGCAAGCTCAGCCTTGTGCCTTGGGGGCCTGGTGTCACTGTGGTGCTGATACAGGCTAAAGGATCAACTCAAGGATTTGGGTAAAGAACAATGCACTATGTCAGAGGCTGCAAGCAGAAACAAGGAGGTATAAAGAACAGAATTATCAGGAATGGGCTGAGGGACGAAGATGGATTGTTTTGACTAATGTGTAAGTTTAGTTTATTATGGCACAGCAGTTTAAACTGCTGTGAGCTACTGGCCTCCTGCAGGGAAAGGCATGCAGACTATTCTTCGTCTTCATAAATTGTCTAAGTGTACACAGAGTACTGACCCTTCAAAAACTGGGAAACATCCAGAATAATTTAACACCAACCACTGACCACTCACAAATGGGACAATGTCCAGTACAATTTAACACTCCTTAACCTTCACCTCAATATATATCAATTCTGTCATTTATCTTTTGTCAAAATAAAGTAATAGACTTAATGCACAGAAGCCCATGAATCAAGATGCCCTTCCACATTTTACTTTACTGTTACCATACAGAGGTATTTGCTTAATGAATCAGAACTGGAGTGCGCCATACAGCTCCTCTTAAGACCAGTTAAAATACAATAAAATAAACTACACTGTGAGCAGTAAATCATTGTCAGTCTCAAACACTGCTTTACAAGTGCAGTGATACTTGGAGTATGCAATCTCCAACCCCATCCAATTTTCAGCTTTCAAAATGCATAGTACTGCTGCAGATTATTTGATAATCCTAGCAGTCATATCCCATTGGTACAGCAGCATTAGCTTGCAGGATATTCCACTGTTATTTAAAGCGTTAGCCACTAATTTAATTGATGAACTTTTTTGTTTCAAAATAATGCCAAAGCAATGTTGTCCATGAAACATTCACCTTTTAATATCAGCCACAGTCACTTCCAAATTGAAAAAAACTGCAGAACCTCCTGACTGCCCAGCAGGGAAATGAGACACATGGAGCAGGAAGTTTGATCTCTAGCCTGTGCTTGACTTATTTGCACTCATTTGTGTCTGGAGTTATGGAGCCATAGAGTCATCCAGCACAGAAACAGGCCCTTTGGCCCACTGACTCCACGCTGACCAACAACCACCCATTTACACTAATCCTATACTGATGCCATTTTATTCTCTCCACATTCCCATCAGCAACCCCTTAAATGGTTTTGATAGTTGAGACAGGTGGTCGTAGGAGCTAGGAAGGGAAGACATTTGGCTATGATCTCCTTTCCTGAACAATATTCACTATGTGCATGTATGCACTAGGAAGGAGAACACCAAGCTTAGCTATGATCATCCCCCATTGCGGAACAGTCAACCAGCAGTCACAATCCAGCGCCCACAATCAGTAAGCTCCCTTAAGTTGTTTTTACTTGGTGAACACCAAAAATAAAACAAAGTTGTCTGATTATCAAATAGCCACCTCTCACGTAACATTTCCAACATTTCAGAATAGTTCCAAACACAGATTTACAATATGTGCTGAAAGTTTACGTTGTCAGAGATAGGCACTAATTGTCACTAACACTCTGTCATTTTTTGAATACTCCTACTGATCTGCTCTAGCTATTATTTTCAAGGTAGGCAGACTGAGCTGATTAAAACAGCATATTCACACTTCTCTGGATACTAACCATTTCCCTGGCAGTGTGTAGCATAGCAACTAACATGATAGGCTCCATAGTACAAGTGTCACTGTGGCTGAGGCTGAGAACAGGAAGCTGGGTTTGGCTCAACTGGAAAATTTGATTCTCTAATTCTGAAAGAATGAATTGAAATATACACTAAATGGAAGTGGTGTCATCAAATTGAATACATCTAGTTAAAGGAAGGCAAACTCCCTACAGTGCAGTCCAAAGTAATGTTATCTTTTAATAGTTAAAAAGTGTTATACATCAACAATCTGTGCTGACAGATACCAATAAAAAGTAATAAAGAATAACAGTATAACTTACCAGTAATTGCGGAGTCTGGGTGGTCTTTATTCATGTGAGAAAGCCCCAGAATTAACTCACATCTGTAGCATTCCAGAGCTCTGGGTGTTTGACACTTGTTTTACTCTCCTAGAAACTGCCAAAATCCCTTTGCTCCTCAAATAGTTAACTCTCAGCTGAAAGAAAACATTTCAAAGTAAACATATCCAGAATGCTGTTTAAATTGAAGAGAATGTTCAGCTGTTCTCTTAACCATCATCTCATTTCATTCTTAACTCACACATTAGTAAACAGACAATTGGAGACAAAAAGGAGGCGATAGGGCATATTCTCTTGGACAGCACTGGGATGAGGAAATTTAAGCACAATGAAAAAATAATGGAAAGAAGTGTTTAAACTCTTGCGAGGATAAGACCAAGTACATTGAAACAGACTTTTACTTCTGATTGGCATATCCAGAATGAAGGGCACTTAATGTAAGATTAAACGTAGGAGACTTCGAATAGAGTCTTGATTACATTAATATTTGTGAATAAATTAGATAGGTGATTGAAAGAAAGGAGATAAAGAGGAATGGAGGTTTGGAGCACACAAGAGATTAAAAATACTGCTTATGGAAAATAAACAGCGGCAAAGACTAGAGAAGCCAAACAAAATGCTTCTGTGTTGTAATTGTTATTTCAATCGATGTAATATTTGAGATATTCTTCATTCAATTTTTGGCTGCCCTGTCCTTTGAGCAGAAATATGGCAGAGCAACAGATAGTGATACTTCCTAAATTAATTTAAGCTGTTCAGTCATTTTTCACCGAAATATTACACTTAGCATGAAAACACAGGAGCTTAGAAATTCTTTTAAGCCAAAAGTGAGAATGTTAAACAGGTGATGTGTCACAAACAAACTAGTTGCTGGTGTTAACATTGAAATCCTGATTTTAACCGCTTCTCCCGAACAAGACCAGGGAATGCAAGAGGTTTTAATAGGTGCAGAATGGTTGCCTCTCCATTCATGCAGCCCTTCTTCTAGTCAATGATTCAATCCATTGGTTTTGGGGAATCTTTTCGCTTGTTTCCTGTCTGCCAGTCTCCAAATGCCTAAAATCCAGGCTATGCCCTCAGGCCTCAACAATGCTAGGCGTTAAAATGGCCCAGGACTCATGTGAGTGTAACTTTGTAAGACTGCCATGTGCTTTAGTCCCATCACTCACACCTTCCCTCAAACCAACAGTTAAAAGTGTAGATTCTGAAAACCGCAGTTCATCCAGACGCAACTGATAGAAACACATACGTCTGAAACAAATTCAGCTGCCCACTGTATTGTTTTAAATCTCTGCTTGAGAACATTTCCTTAATAGTATGAGGTGTTTTGCTGGCAGTTCACTCCATACGGACAGAGCACCTGCTTTCCCTCAACTCAGGTTGATTGGTGCAACTGTTGATGTTCAGTACACTCTGAGAAATCATCCTGATTTACCACTAGTTGCTGCAAGTGGCATAAAATCATGAGAACTAAAAGGATAAATTTCACTTTACATAAACATAGCAAAATGCACAAAAAAAATTGAAGGTCAACTGTATTTTCCCATTAAGAAAGGCTGTTAAATTTCCTATCCTTCATTAAACAAATTGTTTAAGTTGAGGAATTTATTGTGAACTTGTTCACCACTCCATTAAAGACATTCAAGAAGCAACTTATCTCCTTTGGGTTTTATTCTGTACCCATTCTCTATGCAGTGTTAATGTAGAATTGCTAGCCTGTATCACTGCAGTATGAGAGATTCAAATGATAATCACACTGAACTGTTGGTCATTTACTATGGGAGAGCCATTGTTCTATATATATATACACTTTATCCAGGCATGTGAAATATGTAATAAATTGATTTATTTTTGGTTACGTGCAATACTAAATGATCGTCAGGATCCAAAATCATTGAATTATTCAAATCTTCCAGTTGTATGCCCCTTCCCTGTTGTAGAAACAGCCTTCTTATTCTGATTGAAATTCATGAAACAATTTCTATCATTGGAATTCCAGTGCACCAGTGCAAAAGCACGTCAGAAACACTTTACAAAGGAGTACTTATGTATTCTACCCTCAGTATTGGAGCATTGCAAAAGAGCTCGTGGTGCCAATGAATAAATTAAATTGTCATAACTGTACTTTGGTGTACTGAATAGCATAATACATCTGTTCTAGTGCCAAAGTATTATTAAGAAAGAAATCTCTTCCCATAATCATTAACCCAGTACGCTTTCATTTCAGTTCAACCCTGCATATTAATTCATTTTGTTCACACCATTGGGATCAATAATTCCTCTGAGCCAGTTCCCCTGAAGATATAATTAGATTTCAGTTTAAATATAAAATTCAAAAAAAGCAACATAAATAATTAGAGAAAACACAAATTACCTTGCTGACTTTCAAGCAGACTCCTGCCGCTGAGAAATCTTTAAAGCCATGGAAATGCTGAGATATTAAGCAAAACTTTTTAGCAGAAAAAAACTGGAAATGTTCAATAATGTTTATTCAAATCATGGGCACATCACATTTCCTTCTGGATGATTTGTTGATATTTCAGTTGTCTCAAACAGTTTTTTTTATTATGATAGTTTATTTTACCTAAATATGTTTTGGATACTTTTCAGTGGATTATAACAATGCCTTTTTTAGCACAAAATCTCATATTTATTTCTGCTCTTTCTGTAGCTTCTATTTAGAGTTTCGTGTCATACCCAAACTTTTTGTATAATGTTTGTCCGAAGGACTCCTGTGGAACTTAACCAAAGGGTAAGCTGGGTTACATCTACTGGCTAATTCCAGTATTGTATTGTCTTATGTAGCTACTTGTAAACTTCGTGAATTATTTCAGACAAGCTCTATCACCAACCAAAGCAAAGACTTAAAGCTGTTGTATTTTGTATTCTTTGGGAAAATTCTTAATGACAGCCAGTTATTGAAGCGCTGGTTAGCATTTTACACGCAAGTCAACTAAATTTGAGAAAACTTGGATAAAAGCCAACAATAATGTATGATAAATTAGGGTAACCTCGACTCCTGTCAAATGTCCCTGACAAAGGGATTTTGGGTAAATTCCAGATCTATCCTTTCCTCATTGTGGGACAATGTGTTCATATACTAGGGGGGGATCGAGGAGCTGAAGCCCACAGTAGGTATCCAAAAAAGCAATCAAGCCAAACTGGCGGGGAGTGGATTCCAGCTGAACACTGTGGTGAGCTTCTATTCTCACTCCTCCCTAGGTAGCTTACAGCTAGAAGGATTCTTATGGCTGCTGGTTTAATTGCTCTGGCTACCACACTAATCAGGCACTTCCCATAATTACTGTCTTTCTTCCCCCCCATCCCCCCCACCTCAGACCATCATTCTTCTGTCCTTTAGCAAATAAAGCATGCAGACAATGTGGGCATGATTCAGGGGCAAACTGGCTAGACACCTGATTTAGCTTAGAAATATAGACACTTCCTTCAGCAGACAATTTCTCACAGGCTATATCAGAAAATTATGGAAGCTCTTTCCATTTTAATTACAAGTGGCCCAGTTTCCAATCTCATGCAACAATCAAGAGAGTTAAGTAAAGAACAGAACTTTATAGAATAGTACAACAAATATTAATCTTCCAACATTGCAAATAAGAAAAGCAAAGGGTAGAAATTAGTTTCACTGATCTTAATGTATAATTTGTACTTATCAGTTTTATTCAAACCTTCAAAATGTTAATGTAAATTTTAATCACAAAAAATATAAACAAAAGTTTTGATTCATGGTTGGTTAGTTTATTACAATGATGCATATCATGGCCCCAACTATGAAATATACTATCACAGATCCATCTGAGAGATGGGGTTTAAAGTAGCTCCTCTTCTGAGGGCAACGTATTTAATAAGTTATACCAAATGCCTTGTTTCTATATAGCAAATACTGTTGGCAAGAAAAAGATATATTTTTCCAATCTGAGTGCAGCCTTATTATGCTCACTGCTGCTAGAATCAATCGATCTTAGTGCTGAGAATGCCCCACTCAGAGTGTGTAATTGGTGCTATTTCCTACAAAATTTAATAAATGCAAAGGGGTCACATTATTAATTTTTTTTCCTTTTTTTAATGAAGTTTTTCAGACTGGACACTATTACCCAGCTGTGATGACGAGAAGATAATCTGTTCCCAGGCTTCTATTAATGGAGCTCCTGAGGTTGTTATGGGGAGGTGTGCGAGAGTATCCTGGAGTGATATTCTCTTTGCTTCTATCCAATGTTCCTAATATGCCGTTCAGAGATGTGATAGAACTAAAAGCAATATCCCTGGATCAAGATTCCCGCTGTTATATCAGAAATGAACATCCTCTACATTAGCACAGATAGTTCTGTTCTTTGAGATCTAATACAGCAGGCCAAAGGTCAGACAGAGAATTTGATACAAAGCAGAGATCAAACTAACCACTGGTTGGGTAGTTCTGGTGCTCCACCACCCATGTCCAGCAGTGCCTTGTGACTGATGTTTCGATGGACTGAAGTCCCAGGACCTCATAAGATCAGTAATAAAGAATGGTGGCATCAGAACAAAAACACAGCATCAATTCAGAAACTTTGCATAAATGGTCATTATATTTCCTTGATTGCTTAATTTCTCACGCATGTAATGTTATTTATATTTCGATTTTCAGTTAACTAGCATTTTAATCTTTTTAAAAAAAAGATCACAGGTAGTTTTTACATTATTTTCTCCCTAATTTCCTCTCCTCAACCTTTTTCCAAAAAATACTCATCTGAAATTTTCCTGTGTTCCCCTGGTCTCCACCAGAACTTTGGCAGTTTTGGAAAAATTACGTTCTTGTTAAAAGATGGCATGCACGTTATTTCATTGGATGAGGTTATGATGGGAGGTGGCAAGATCGCTGCTGAAGTTCCTCCACTGAGTCTTTGCTGGGATACTAAATAATAAACCCTTTCTACCATTGGTAGGAATTCTTACCAGAGGGAAACCTCCACCATCAGCACCCTTTAGCACCTGCACTTAATAATAATGGGAATGAGTATGGTGGGGGGAGAACCAAGTGACCAGCTGGTAGAGAAGATAAGACAGAAAAAGAAATTGATAGCAAGTGTGAAGGGACATCAGATGGGACAGTGTGAGCAGAGGGTTTGGCCAATGGACCAAATCCAGGATGGCCCATCCCATTATTTAATACATCACAGAGAAACATCGCCTTCATCAATCTCCAAGAATGCACTTTATAAGACATTGTTCAACCATCCTTTTAAAAAAAGGATGAAGCTCAGCAGGTTTGGTAGCATCTGTGGATAAAGAAACAAAGTTAATGTTTCAGGTCTGTGACCCTGCTGATGAAATATTTGACTGTGTTTCTCTGCTTCTTTGTCTGTGGATGCTGCCTGACCTTCTGAGATTTTCTAGCATCTTAAAAAAAAATTTCTTCAGATTTTCACTATCTGCAGTTTTTTACTCCAAGTTCCACCATCCTCATTCATCTATTTATCTAGAAATTCTTGTTTGAAAATTTCGCTGACACGGTGGTGTGAGTGGGGCTCAGGCTAGCTTGTTCCAATATGGCACAAGTCATGCAACGTCTCATACATGCTAGAAGTGCAATTCGTGACCATTTCCACAGTTGCAAACATTAGTTGTCAGTCCCACATTAAAAAGCTGTGTGTCCTATGTGATTACATGGCTGGACATCTTACAGTAGCAGAGCATTTCATTACAGCTGAACATATTCCATTGCTCTCTATTCGAACGGACTGCTAAACAAAAATGTAAGTAGAGCTGTATCACTTTAAGTCAAGCTTTAGCAGAGTTGCTTCCTTCTGTCAAGGCTAGCTTTTCTGTTCAAGGCTCACATCGGTTCATTGTAGCGTTTACACAGGCTAATGTAGCAGCAGCCAGGTCAAAGGTTCATTTCATTACAATTGGTGCCACAGCTGTGTACCCAGCATCCTCCTTATATGTATACACACTACTTGTACGGAAATAACTAATCCTACATTTCAACATCTCAACCGCATATTTCAATCAATTTTACATTGCAATTGAACTAAAAGTAAAATTTAATCAAGTGGCGCATGTTATTTGTGTTACTCATTTGAATTTCATTTTTAGACCAAAGTAAGATTACACATAATCTGTTCATTTATTCTTATCCTAAATACCACTCTCATTGGGCACAGTATTTGCTGCTGTCCAGATCATGCTACTCTAGCTTCAGTTATATTACAACTTGTTTTGAAGAGGTCTATCATATCTCACTCCATTAATGATTGGCAAGAAATAGAATTCCAGCAGTGATTTGATAGCTCATTTTCATCGTCTTTGAAGTAGGTTGTCAATTTTGAACAGTTACCATGAGAACAGACAGCCCTGGGAAATTTGCTCACGGTCTTCTGGTCGAGTGTCTGGACCATTTGAGCCACTGGAGGTTTCAGTTCAGAATTTTAAACCATATTAGCACCAAGGGCTTCCAACCGAGGTTTTCAAAGCACAAATGTTGCTGGAATTACAAGACAACCATACATTCCATCTACAAGAATTAATTGGGGCATATGGACAACCACACCTCACAGTTTAACATTAACGGAAAGAATGTAATCTTTGTATTAAACACTCAAGGAGCAATTCACCTGTGCTTTTTTTTCTACTAGCATCAGTAAGCCATTACCCTCCAGGGAGAAGAATCTGGGAAATGGAAACGTTCTACAATTTAGAATGGAGTGATCCTCCGCAACTGGAGTTGATTAAACATCATCTTAACAACAGTATTTTAAATGTACCATCAAGAATTTTGCTGCATGGTATTACCTGCCTTCCAAGAAAGAATGAAAGGAAGAAATCTTCACTAAAGCTTAAACAACTCTATTGTTTATCTAGTAAATTTGATACAGTAGAATATTGCGTACTATTCCTCTTAACTTTTCATCTTTAAATTTTAACAGAGAGAATCTCACCAGTCCTTTACGCCCAGTGTCTGCTCCTGGTGAGCAAGACTGGAAATAAATTTTAATGCTTTTGGATCCCTATAACATCTAGGTAGAGTTCCCAGCAGTTTTTCCAAAATCACGCCCTCTGCTGAGTCTACGAGTTATCAAGCCAAGAGATTGAAGCGAGTGGCCTTCACTTCCAGAGTGCTTGGCTCGCCTCAGACACCTGCTTGCCTGACTAAATATCTTGGCTGTCATCGGGGAACAGATGTCCTGACCCTCATCAGCCCTCCTCTCATTGCCTCCCTGTGCAAAGGGAGTGTTTCCATGATTTTGTCCAATGCTTACTTTCTTCAGGATAGCAGTCTGTCTCCATGTCTAGAGAAATTTGTCTCCCTCCACTCCAAATGCGCCTCTCCTCAGTGCCACCCACAATGGGGCCAGTTTCACCACTATGGCAACTAGATACACCAGCCTCCACTATTATGTAAAGTTTCTTACGATCCTGGAGAAAAGAATCTCCAGAAAAGTTTTCTGTCCCTAGCCTTACTTTTGCCAAATTATCTGATTTATAGGGCCTGTTGGGGCTCTATCCTTGACAAGGCCAAGCACAGATATTTTTAAACTGCTTTACAGGCCAACTGGTCCTTACAGCAAAGTAGCTAATTGGAGTTGCCCATTCCTTCCAGAAGAATGTTTCATTGTTGGGTTAAGTAGAAGAGAGCTTTGGCAAGTTGGAGATTCAGGTACTGTGACCACTTGTGTCACTCAATCTATCTTGGTCTTCACCCTATCACAAACCTTCCTTTTTGTTCACTCCGATCATCCCACTTTACCTTGCTGCTGAAAACTTGTATAATTTCTCATTTTTTCCCCCGAGGAATATTCATCAACCTGAAATGTTAACTGTTTTTCTGTCCACATATGCTGCTTGATCATCTGAGTGTGCAGCATTTTCGTTCTGTTTTTATCTGTTTTTATTTCAGATTTCCAGAACCTGCAGTACTTTATTTCTGTATATTAATCTATTAGTCTGTGATGGAAGGTTCCGATCTTGGACACTAAAGTAAAGCAAATATTCTATTTCCAGGAACAAACTTTGTTCACCATGATGAAAATGAATTTTAAAATATAGTTCAAAGACAAAACAACTATCAAATTGTAGGGCATCAATTCCAAGGGTAACGAACCTTTCTGTGTACAGAAAAACATGATCTATAAAATTAAAAAAATAGAAGTTGATAAGGAACTTGTGAAACCAAAGACAGAGCAGCATGTTTAAGGTTGCCACTGTATTTAAGAAAATTATGAAGAAGTAAGATAGGATACAGTGGTCAATAACGGTAAATCTAGATTTCAGTCATTAAGCCCAGAAAAGTTGTACACTAGCAGAAGTCATAGGGTTCATGCTTATGTAAAAAAAGATTTTGTACAAAACAAGTAAACAGAAACTAAAGAAAATCATAAGGCAGATCCAGCATGTTAACAGGCTGCCATCTAGGGGGTGAAATTCCTCCTGTTGATAATTTTATCAAAACATATCATCATGATTATATAACAGGATTTGGCATTTTGAACTTAGATTAACCTTTTCAGTAAAATCATGCAGGAGGAATTTTATCCCTTAATGCACCAAATACAGCTTCACCATCTAGTTCCTGTCTTACATTTTAATCTGCCTGTTTCTTATTTTCCTGCTCACAACCATTATTCTTCTACTCTTTGCTGAACCAGAAATTAAACTAATCCTCTGTTTGAGTGTTTCAGTAAAGTCACTTTACATTTACTTTGGTGGCAATTGACCTCACAAGAAATTATTCCGTGTGAGAAAGTTTAGCTACTTGCTTTTTTAGCCAGTGATCGCATTCTCTTCTTGTCCAGGTTCAGTGAAATGCGACTTGGAATTATTAAAAACATGGAAATGCAGAAAGTAGGAAAAGGAGTAGGTTATTCAGCCCTTCAAGCCTGATCCCACCATTCAACATGATCATAGCTGATCATCCACGTACAGTGCAGTACCCCGTTCCAGCTTTCTCTCCACATCCCTTAATCACTTTAGCCATTAAAAGTATAAGGCTTCAACTGCTTCTGTGGGACAGAATTCCACAGGTTCACTGGTCTTGGAGCGAAGAGGTTTCTCTTTGTGTCAGTCTTTAAAGGCTTAGCCCTTATCCTTAGACTGTATTTCCTTATCCTACATCCATCCACCATCAGAAACATCCTTCCTGCATTTGGTCCTGATAGAACTTTGTAGGCTTCTCCTCTCATTCTTCTAAACTCTCTTGAAGATGAGCTGAAGTGGCCCAAGTCTCTCTTCATATGTTACCCCTAAAGTCTCAGCTGTAAGTGGTAAAACCAATGACTTTAAGAGCCCATTCTTTGATAAATCCAGTTCCATGCACAGATGATAACATTGATCAGTTGATTTAAAACTAAGCTTTCAGGTATTAACAGGGGGATCCTGAACATTGGGAGTTCCTTATGCCCGATGTGGTTAAAGTTGCAAATGGGGCAAATGTGCTTGGAGTATATTTTCCTCATTTATGCATCATGCTATGTGTTTACGGGTGGCTGCAATATTTGTATGACCCGAAATGCTGAGGAATATTTGACAGACAAAGGACTGCAGGACTAGAAAGTTAGAAATGAAACTAGTTTTAAGTTGCAGAGAAAGAAAAAGAGAGGCAAGGAGAATAAAACAGAAGTTATGTGACCAGAAGAGATGGAATGAAGCAAGCAGTGGCTGTGCCCGCTGAAAAGGGGTGGTAAGGGTGTGTCTGGAGGAGGAGATTAATGAAATCTGAAACAGCAGAACACAAAGAGAAACTAAATGCCAGGAACAGAAGATACAAGACTGAATAGCTGATTATCTGTAATTACTGAATTTGGTAATGGTTGTGACTAGTCAGAAGATGGGGTGATGCTCTGATGTAAGGTCATCGACTTGAAACATTGACTCTGCTTCTTTTTCTACAAATGCTGTCTGACCTGCTGAGTAGTTCCAGAATTCTCTGCTATTATTTCAGATTTCCAACAACTTCAGGCTTTGGCTGATAGAACTGCAAACATCAACATCAACATTTATCATCTTGCTCAATCTCAGTCTTCCTTTATTACAAAATAACACAGTAATTCAGAAAAGCCAATGGC
>JARFYF010000002.1:46824359-46834612 GCA_030265395.1 Rhina ancylostomus | reverse complement strand
TTTTTCAACAACAATGGCATGACGTTCTTTATCTTCTGTTGACGTAAGCTCGCCACACACGCACACACTATCTTAAAGGAACGCTCACTAATACTCCTCGTCCGTAACAATAGAAAGAACAGAGATGTCCTTACAGATAATAAGATTTTAGAGGTGGGAGACCAAGAATGCACAGGCATTTAATGTTGCGGTGAGGAACAAGAGAAAACAATTTTACTCACAAAAAACACCTCTGAAGCTTATTGCACACCCATGAACTCAGGAGCTCCATGGAGGACCAAAGATATCCTGTCTATGCTGGTAATACAAAGGTTGGAGCAATATTTTAACAAATGCTGTTTGAGCTCACAGAGAGCTAAAATTTCAGCACATGTAATCAGAAAATCGGTGAAAGAGTAAGTGATTCATCATGTTGAAAGACCTTGCAAGATACTACAGTTTGGAGTCGTTATATCATGAACTGTAATAGATTTGCCTATGATCTAAATAATGAAAGTTTCCAATTTAAGCTATCGGTAAAGAGCCCCATGTTTGATATGGCCTTTAGAATGTGACTTCAATGGAAATGCTAGCCAAAAATGCCTAAGAGCGTCATGTTTTTCCAGCCCCAAATAAACAGTGGCCAATAGTAGAAAAGTAGAAAGTCAACAGTCAAAACTTTATTCCTGAAGAAGGTGCAGCAGCACGTGACCACAAGCTCTGGAAATCTGCATTACCATTGTAATGACATTCATTCCCTGTTTGAATTTTCCTTTAATAAGACCAAATGCTACTCACGCCAGAAGAAAGGGCACACGGCCTGAAAATCTAGGCACCAAAATGCAGATAGGTGAACTGTTTCCAACACAACACCAGCGCAGTGAAGGAAATTTGCCTGTAAAAAGCACAAAGTGGGAATTAGCAAAATGTTGGATGATTACACATAATGAAGAATTTAACCAATACTATGTCACCTGTGATGCAGGTCATCATGATGTGAAGCAACAGGATTTTAAGATTACAGTCCAGATTGATGGCAAGTCACTGGTAATAGTAGCCTGACAGAGTGGCAGATTGTTTCATTGTGGGTAATGACACATATGGCAGGTTCTGTCACTTACTCTTGATAAGGAGCACAGTCAATCTCAAAACCTATTCAAGAGAGACTTTGAAGTAATGAGAATAGATGCAATGATATTCTAAAATCACTTTTGGAAACTATTGTGCAAATGCAGTGACATTGTCAAGCTTTCACAGGACATATTGCACTTAAATGAGTCCAATACTTAAAATTTTCTTGACTGAAGGATGTCTGATGGCTTGAGGGCTATTACTGGATGGAGACTTTACTCTGTCCAAATCTTCCTGAGAATTTTTGGTTCTAAATTTTTAGGATACATGACTGATAATATCAAAGGGTAGATAAAGCTGCAATTCTTTTTGATGTATTAACATTTTGCAGGGCAAGAGCACATAAGGACACAACTAGAAACTATAGAAGCTAGAGGGTTAACTTTAAGTAATAACTACATTCTTAGATTCATCAACCTGCAAGTGACCTGCCCAGGGCTGTGGTTGTTTCCTCTTTGAACAATTTAAAAAGAAAGTAGGTTAATTCCTCAGTTAGGAAAGAATTAAAAGATGTTGATTTGGTGTAGGAAATGTTTCTCAAACATTCGGGTCCTGAAACAAGACTTGTATGGACCTTAATGAGTCATGTCTGTGGGCCAGAATAAGGGTTTCCATGAAACTCCTCTGGAAGCTTTGACAAAGCTGTCAAAGATTTTCAATGTTTCTGAACGTCTCTAAATAACTAAATTAAAAAGATGGTTTTCTTTCTGACTGTGCGCATATGTACAAGTAAGTCATTTCTATATCCTTTATGGCAATAATTTCCTTATGTTCTTTTGACTAAGAAATGTAACTCCAATCAAACTTTATAGGGGTGCTCTATGGCAACTTGTCAAAAACTCAGTTATATATCACTTCTGAATTATTGCATGAATAAAAATAAAGCCAGCTTATGCAATTGATATAGTTTTGATTTCATTCAAACCTTGCCAAACATGAAAGTAGGGAATTTACATATAAAGAAAATGGTATATTCTTGAGAGACTCAAACTGAAACTTTCAGCAGTTCAAACACTATAGCACTTTCTTTGAATTGAAGTAAGACCCTTTGACCCCAATTAGCTCATCTTCATCTTAATGAATCCATGAAAGGATCAGAAAAGAAAACCATCCCAGGGCAATTTCTTCACATTTTTAGTTTATTAATGTTCAATTATCTATGGTTAAATACTGGATCTTAAGTTGTTCCTTATGAAAAAAGTGTTAGTGTCTGTGTTTTAATACTGAATATTCAACGAAGATTGCTTAAAGCTGGTAGAACATGGCTGTTGCTGATATCACAGGCTGAACACTGAGTTATGGCAACCATCTGTTGAAGTGAAAATAGTACCTTCCCCAGATACGAAAGACTGATCTTATTGAGTCGGAGGCAAAAGGATATCTGAGGAGGTAACTGAGTCACATGGATGGACCACAATGAGGGTTTTTCACGAAACACCTCTGGAAGTCTTGACAATCTTTCTGAACATCTCTTAATCAACTAAGTGTAGTGAAATAATTAAAGACATCAAACAAAATACAAATAATTAAATAAAATGTAACTTTCCACATGCTTTCTTTTCTACAGCTACAAAACCTTCATTCAAAAGAATCAGCTTGCAGGCTCTGCTTCATGTTTAATCTTCACAGGTTCTGAGAGATTTTCCAGTGTAAATACTGGGGATTTCAACAAGCCCCTGCTCTGCCACTAGGAGTCCATTTAGAGGCCAATGAAAAATTATCAGTGGAGCTTAGCCAATGAGACCAGGACCTCCACATACATGTGTAACTGTGGTAAAAACCTAGTAAAGTTGGAGTCAAGACTGCACGTACTGTTAATTTACAAAATATCTACCCATTGCAGCAAAACAATAAACAATGAGTTTAATTTTCCTGCAAACTGCTGCACAATTGATACCATTCCACTATTATCCCCAACAAAAAAAAGACAATTTTGCTTTAATCTTGAAATAAATTCCACACAACAAATTTGTGATATTCATGTTGTTAATAAGTAGTAATCGATGCAATCACATGACAGGTATTTCATATCATGAGGATCCTTTTAACAATATGTTTGATGATAGCAATATTATACTCAGCTTTGGAAGCCAGAAAGAAAGAGGTTATGGAGTCTCACCCTAGTAGATAGAATTGCTCCTAAATTTTCTTTCAAATGCTGTATTTTGTTCATCATTATTTCTTCATCAGGCTTTCCATCTGCAATCTTGTCTTGTCCAAAGGCAATAATTTTCAGGATATAAGGTTATTTCTTCACTTAGAAATGTAAATTAGATAAATTTCATTCACAAAACCATTTTAGAAAATAGTGTACCAGTAATTTCGTCATGATCCTGTCAGTCAAGCGTTATAGAGATGTAAAAGCACTTCAGTGCTTGGCCATTCTGTTGTCATTTTAGTAGGCTAATAGAGTGGTTATTACGATTCATAATCAACTCTATCGTTGCATTTTTATCAGGATATAAAATCCAGGTATGCAATCCTACCAGGATTGTTGAAGACTAGGCAATTTCCATTGAACAAGTTCTTATCCTTGCTCATAATGGATGAAACACTGTTTCATTATTTATTGTGTCAAGAATGTTTGTATATTTCACAATAAACTATGTCTTCATTCAGTAAATACTCAAAGGCCAATAGAATTCCCCCACACAACTGGACTACTTGTTCCTTCTTGTTCTGTTAAATCTTTTCATATGTTGCGATATTTTATTTTTTCTCACTCAGAATCACTTTTTATTTTGATAGATCCTTCTGCACACATTCATGATGTGCTGGTATTATCGTGAACATTCCTACACCATTTTCAATTTGCAGTTCCAACAATTTGTGGCATATATACGGTGCAATCTAAAACCAAAATATTCAGGTTAGGAGCATCACTCACCTTGAGGTGTACCATTCCACAAATTTCTCTCCCAGTGACAGACCTGCTTCTTCCAAACATCATCTGTCAATGCATAACACATGTATATGAACACATCTTTAAAGGAACAATCCTGTTCTTCTACCCTTCCTACAGTCTACTGCCAGATTTGGTCATAGATGCAAGTTTCTGCACCAAGCTGGAATCTGGGATGTCACACATGAAGAAGAATTGATCTTCAGTGTTCATGTATTTTTAATCATTTGAGTCTGAAGTCACTTCACAGTGTGAAATGGGTGAAAAACAACGGAGGTCCTGTGGTGTTTGACGCAATCTTAGCATTATAGTAAACAAAGAGCATTCACACAAATTTTAAATTTGCCCTTAAAAGTAAGTCCTTTGGGAACACAAGGGATCTGATAACTGAAAGACCTTTTGCAGAAAAGACAAAGTCACAAAATAGAATTTTTTTTCCAATCCAAATGAAAAAGACCTTTTCAACAGCGTTCTCCAAGGATGAAACACCCCAAACTGAACTGGATTTTTTTCTATAACAATAAGTAAATCTGCCATGAATAAGGAGAAATTGCAAAAAAACAATTAAAGGATTTATTCATTGTCAAAATATTGCTACTACAAATTTCCCTGGTGACAGAAACAGGAAAGCGTGTAAACAACATGAGGATAAAGAACACTGAATGTATAAGCTCCTCTCATATTTTCAGCAGACCAGCAAGGCTAAAGGAATGATTCTTGGTCTTGCTCCATAAGCTGACCTGTGGCAGAACACCACTAAGAGAGCTACAATTGGTCTCTGTGCCCTGAATCATGAAGAAAATTAAAGAAAAACATCAGGCACTGGTTCTTTTTTGCTGATCAATGTACAATGACTTCTGCCTTTCCATGTGTGAATTTCTTGGAGTATTGTGTACATTTTGGTTGCCCTGTTATAGGAATGACATCATTAAACTGGAAAGAGTGAACAGAAGATTTACAAGGATGCTGTCAAAACTCAAGGGGCTGAGTTATAGGGAGAGGTAGGCAGGCAAGGACCTTACTTCTTGGAACATAGGAGACTGAGGGGTGACCTTATATAAAAGGTGACCTTATATAAAAGGTTATTTTAGACAAAATAGCGAGGGTATAGATAGGGTGAATGCACATAGTCTTTTCCCCAGGGAATGGGAACTAAAAACTAGAGGGCATAGGCTTAAGGTGAGAGGTGAAAGATTTTAATTGGATTTGAGGGGCAACTTCTTCACACAGAGGGTGATGCATATATGGAAAGAGCTGCCAGAGAAAGTGGTTGAGGCAGAAACAATAACAAAGTTTAAAAGACATTTGGATAAGTACATGGATAGGAGGGTTTTAGAGGGATTTGGGCCAAACGCAGGCAAGTGGAACTAGCTCGGGACTAGCACCATGGTTGGTATGGACAAGTTGGACTGTAGGGCTTGTTTCCATGCTGTATTACTCTATAACTCTATTAATTATTTCAACAAGTAAATGACAGTTAAAAAAAACAGATGCTGGAAATCTAAATTAAAAAACAGAAAATGCTGTAAATATTCAGCAGTTCAGCCCTGTCTAACAGAGTTAATGTTCACATATGCTTCATGCAGATCTCCCAAAGGAAATGCAAGGAAAAGTCTCCACAGCAGTTACAGTGAAGCACTGTGCAGCGACTGGCCCTTCTGTGTGGTAAACTCATCACAGGGGCATGTGCCTGTGGGGTGATTGAGAAATGGGTGTGAGGTGATGTTCTGATTGGCTAAGTCAGCCTGCAGATGCAGCAAGGCGCTGTGAGGTGGATTTGATCAAGTTTATGGGCATCAAAACAGGGAAGAATCAATCACATTCATTCAGAGCACTGTGATGTGTGGGTGTGCCCTACATGTAGATGAAACCACCAGTCACATATTGGACCAGGTAGCACCAAAAGCACATAATGCCATGATCTATAAACAATCCAAGAGCCACAGCTGCACATAAAGACTTGAATATCTAGGTAAGACATAAAATAGATTAAACTACATCGAGAATATTTCTCAGGCACAACTGTAATAATAATTAGGTCAATTGTTTGGTGATTTCTTTTTTTTAGATTTAATTAAAATAATTTATTTCCTGAAAATATTTATTTCCAGATTACGTATTCAATGCTGTTTAACCAGATAAAAAGGAGAGTGTTTTCGGGTCATGGAGTAAATCCTTGTGAAATTGTACTATTCTTTTCCTAATGATTTTTTTTAAACTTCAGCTCAGTTTCACATTTCATACCACAAACAGGTATTGTTGTTGGGGTTCGGATTTCTCAGGGGGAATATTGTGACCAGCAGCTCTCTCCATCATTAATCAGTTGATCAGACAACAATGTCCAGCACATGCTATCAGATGCAGAGGAAGATTCTCTGCCAGTTGGCCTTCTCCTCCATGAACATTGTCAAATCAACTCCTCAGTGTGTGATTTGGCATTCAAAAACATGATGGGTGTGAAGCTGCAACACGTAAGCACCAGTTATCCCACTAATCACACCAGAAAAAGTTAGGGCTTATTCATACAAAACAACATGAAGTCGTAGCAGCATGATAACTCTTATTTGCTATCAAACAATTTTTTTGGCATTGAAATTTTACCTGTATAACTATAGGTCTCGTTCTCTCAACTTTTAATTAATGTTGAAAAATTTTAAAACTATTATTTTTTTCTTTTTTCTTTCTCTTTTATCTTTCTTAATTTCATTTTCTCTTCATGATTTTAAATTGAATATTCCTTACTTTTTCAATTTTTTTATTAGTTTTCAAATCAATACAGATTAATATATAGCATCCATGTTCGTACATGTATTACAAAGAGATCAGGATAACACTCATGACATAGATAATTATACAGAACAATAAAATATAAAAAACAATCTGTAGATCCAACAAGCTCTTAGTTAATGAATATAATATAAAAGAAAGGAAAGGATTGATTATACAAGTTAAAAAAAAGAAAAATAAAAAATCCCAAATCAATAAGAAAAATTATAAACAATATAAACTAAACTAAGCAGAAAAATTTCAAAAAAAACAACCAAACAAAAAAAAAACTGGGCTAAAATTTCTTAGTAGAAACAGAGCAATATTATGTCATCAACTCCGTTTCTCTAAATTAAAAAGTTATTGAAAGGGGATCTACATCATGTGAAAATATTGAATAAGTGGACTCCAAATGTCTTCAAATTTAAATGAAGGATAAACAGTACCACTCCTAATTTTTTCCAAGTTTAAACATGATAAGAACCATTGAAAGGTAGTAGAGGGTATTGGTTCCTTCCATTTAAGCAAAATAGATTGCTTGGCCATTAATGTAACAAAGGCAATCATACGGTTACCAGAAGCAGATAAATGGCTGGACTCTGTCCTTGGTAATCCAAAAATTGCAGTAATAGGGTGAGGTTGTAAATCAATCTTCAATACATTTGAAATAATGTTACTATTCCAGATTATACTTGCTTTTTTAGACTCTGCCTCTAAAAGGTTTCTGCAAAGCCAATTATTGCAGATTCTGGAAATCAGAAATAAAAGCAGAGAATAGTGGAAATACTCAGCAGGTCAGATACCTTCTCTGGTGTGAGAAACAGAGTTAACATTTAAGCCAAAAATCTTTTTCAGAACTCAGTCTTTTGGTTGAAGAGACGCACATGTTTTCCTTACACAAATCTCAGATCCTTTGGATGGAATAAGACTGCTGATGAGATCAACCAAAGTCCCATAGAAGATCTTTGGCTGCTCAAAGCATAATGTAAGGCAAACGAAGTGTGCTTAGTATTGCTTGAAAACACTGGACCAATGTAGGACAGGGCTATCAATAAACAGAGTACCAGATGATAGTACAGAAACAGCCATTTGACTCATTAAGTTGCAGCACCACTTTCTTCCATACCGCCGAGTCCAATCCCAATCTTCTACTCGTTCATCATACCTTCTGGCATTTCCTCTACTTCAAGCAGTTACTTAATTACTTCTCAAAAGAGCTTATTGACTGTGCAGCATACAGCTGCAGTATTGTAGTCAACTAGTATGTTATGAAACTACCATTAATTTTGCCTTCTCAGGACTGCCTCAGTAACCAGCGGTTAATTTCTCTCACCAGTTACTAAATCTCTCAATATCAAGATTAGCTTTTATTCCTTACTTTCCCAAGCTCTGGTGTCTCTATTCAAAACAGCATCATGTCATGGCTAGTAACATCCTTTGTATTGTTTTATATTCCTATCATAAATAGGTGCTCAAAACTGTATGTAATACTCAGTACCTAACCCCAGTGTGATCTGGTGCTCTATTTTTTTAAGATCCAAGCATTCGCGTTGACAATTTTGTGAGTTGATCCCCTGAATGAGCACCAAGGTATTACTGCTCTCCTTTATTAAAATAATGGGCATTTCATTTGCTTATACTTCCTTCGAAACTGGCTAACTACTAGCTTCTGCATCTTATGTAAACTTTCACAGTCAGTGTTTCAGCTTTGTGCCATCATCAAATTCTTATGCACAGGACTGCAATGGAGCAACACTTACCAGGCTGTTCTGAGAAAATTAATTGCACTTCTACACTAACAATCTCATTATTTGCCAAAAAACATGCCCTTTAATACCATGCAGAGTAAATCCTTTCCTTTGAAACAAATACAAAGAATATTTAGATAAAGGGAAAATCAAATTAGAGAGCATGATGTAAATCTAATGTAGGAAAAACATGCTTACTGCACTGAGGCTTTTAAGAATGTTTTTTAAAGTTAAAATCCCCTTTTTTATCCATTCAAATACACTTTAGCGATTGAATTTTAATCATGGTTGTGCAAAACATATCCATCATATGATCTCCAACGAGCTCCCTGCAGGAGTGTAGTTAATATTTAGAGATAATGGAAAGCTGTTCAACACTCCAGAATTAAGGTTACCCAAACCTCAGACATGGCTTACATTTGCACGCACTCAGGGGTCAAGCTTCAAGCCATTATTGATGCTTTCACTGAAGCAAATGAAAAGATCTATATGGTCAACATCTAAAAGACAGAGGTCCTTTACTAACTTGCTCATTCTCACCACACTACCATCTGACAATAAAGACAATGCAAGACTGTGGAAATTGTTGTCTACTTCCCTTATCTCGGGAGCCACTCTTGCTGAAGGCAGACATTGATGTTGAAATTCATCACCATCTTCAAGATGACGGCAGAGTTTTTGGTTGATTTAAGAAAAAGTCTTTTGAAGATCGAGTCCTCAGACCTGGCACAAAACACCTGACAAGCAAAGTAATGTATATGTAGACCAAGAGACTGCAGATGCTAGAAGTCTAGAGCAACACACAAAGAGCTGGAGGAACTCAGTGGGTCAGGCAGCATCTATGAAGAGAAATGGACAGTCCATGTTTTGGGTCGAGACCCTTCATCAGGCCTGGAAAGAAAGAGGGGACAGTGTAGCCAGAGAGCAGCAGAGATCACAGGAGGGAACAGTGAGAGAGGGTATCACTGAACTCCCGTCAAAGAGAGGAGGAATACTTCTTCATGGTAATGAACTCAAAGAGACTTCACAGTGGAGCACAAGAAACTGCAGATACTGGAAACTTGGAGCAACACACTAATGCCTATGTCCTCTCCCAGACAAACATCCCCAGCATTGAAACCCTAGTTACTTTTAATCAACAATGTTGGCCAGGCCATGGCATTCACATACGTGATAGCGAAACCAATATTCTATTCTGAACATCTGGGTTGGTATTGAGAACCTGAGATGTCCAGGTACAGAGGACACTGACTACATAGGGAACACGCACAGGCCCTGCATAAGTGGCAGAAAGAGCAGATAAATTCATATGCTACACACCCATCCATATCATCAGCCTCCAACTGCTTTATGCTGTAATTCCCACACTGGCCTCATTAGCCATCTCAGGACTCACAACACCCAAGTAGAAGCAAGTCATCCACGATCCTGAGAGACTGCCTGAGATGATGTCTTTTCCCATACATTTCAATGTTAACATATGTAGGAACAATAAAGACTATTATCCAGGCAAGTGCAAGGTGTTGCTCTTCAGGACATTAAATGTAAAGGAAAAGTACGTAGTTAATGGCAGGACCCTTAGCAGCACTGATATACAGAGGGATCTTGGGATCCAAGTGCTGAACTCCCTGAACACGGCTGCACTAGTTGATAGGCTGGTAAAGAAAGTGTACGACATGCTTATCTTTATTAGTCGAGGCAATGAGTTCAAGAGTCAGGAAGTTATG
>JARFYF010000002.1:46680972-46695012 GCA_030265395.1 Rhina ancylostomus | reverse complement strand
TTAGTTAGTTTTTGGGAGTTAATGTTCGGGGTTTAACATTTTTACTTCTAACATTCTAACATTTTTACTTTTACTTTTCTTATTATCATATGTAGTTATTAATAAAGTAGTTTTTAACACTTCTACATGTCTCAGTGTGTTTCTCTTGTTGCTGGTTCATAACAATTTTAAAACCATTTTCAGTCATTTGAAATGAGGTTTCTCAAAGGTGATGAATTGATATTGTCAGTAGCTTGGTCTTCCACTTAGAAGCAAGCAGGTCCACTCAGATCCCCAGGCTTTTACCTATTTGACTAGATCAAATCTGGATGCATCAAATCAGCTTTTGGGATACCTGTTCTGTGTTGTTGTGGTCCTCGTGCAGTGCAACAGAGGAATGCCCAACATTTCAACTGGGAATTCTGCTCACTGAGCCTGGGGCTCAGCGGACTCATTGATTTCGATGGGAAGAAATGGCTGTGGAAGGAACACCCAGGTACACATTAATCTCCTTTATTTTTTAATTATTTCAGATGATTTAAATGTTGATAGTTGTTTTTAATTGCAATCCAGTGTTTATAGTGCATCTTAGTCCTGCACATTGAACGCATGTTCAACCACACAGGAAGGACTGAGAAGATTTTAAATGGTTCATTAACCAATTGAACATGAATTGCCAATTGACTTACTTTGGCTATGTCTCGAGTTCCACAAGAGTTTGGTGCCTTCTACAGTTCTTTAAAGTTGCTGAGTTCTACGGGCAATGTTGTGCTGAATTTTAAAGGACTTTGTTTTCAGTTTAAGCTTTTGTATAAACCATTTGTGACTAGATAGAGCTGCATTCATTGGTGTTCCCCATGGAGAATGAATTGAGGATAACCAGACCAGGACAATCTAGTGGAAGAGAGAAGAGGGCAAGAGGAAGAACAGCTCTTACAGACGCTGTTTCCACCCAAAACGGAACATCCTTATTAACATCCACATGATCTTCTTGCTTTTATATTCCATCCTTCAGCCAGTAAAGGTAAGCTTCCCATTTATCTTCCTCACTATCTTGTCTACTTTTAGTGATCTGTAGACACACACTCCAAAGTCTGTCTGCTCTGCTACATTACTCATTGTCCTACAATTTATTATGTATCCCTACAATATTTTGTTGGTAGGTGGTACATATACCTATGCCCAAGGCAAGTGGTGTATGGTCGGTTATGATATTTGAGAATCCATTCACTTATCTTGATCATGCTTCTGAGATCAGTGAACTTCTTGTGTTTCTGCATCTAAGTCCTTGAGTCTTGACCCTTGCCAATGACATCTATAACCATTATCTCTCACTGACTCCTGGCTTGAGAGATTTTGGCCCCCTCCTGTAACAGCAGGACAACCAAGGCCATAAACAGAAATGTCTCCCAGGTGAGCTTCAGTTCTAAAATGCCTGTCATCACCTGCTGCTGTTACAGTGCACTTCCCCTTCAAGAGACAGAGGTTGGTTTTAAGCAGCGTTGGTATTTCCTACTCTTTGGGCTATTTCCTGAAGCAAGCCACCATTAGATCTGGCTGTAAGTGAATACAATCATATTCATGAATCAGCTTCCCTGTGCCCATTTTTGGGGTCTATCTATTCCAGTTCCTCAGGAGGCTAAAAAAATTTGGCATGTCCCCTTTGACACTCATCAACTTTTATCGATGCACCATAGACAGCATCCTATCTGGATGCATCATGGCTTTATTATTAGGACAGGAGAAAGGTATGTAATGGTGCAACCTTTGGTTACAGGCTTGCCAACACTTGGCTGACAAAGCAGAATTAAGTTAGTGGTTTGTTTAGAGCTGGGGTTGTTTGAAGCATGAGCCCCTCTTATCCTGCCTGCTGAGTATTCAGTTATGAATACTCAGCCGGGAGGCAAAAATCTCAAAATTGATGAGGTTCATCCACCCTTTTACCTTTTTGGAATGGATAAAATGTCCATCCCACTTTGGGACACTTTTCTTTTTCATTCACTCAAGGGATGAGGGTTTCGCAGGCTGAGCCAGCATTTAATCTCCCATTCCCTGTTGCCCTTGAGAAGGTGGTGGTGAGCTGCCTTCTCGAACTGCTACAGTCCCTGAGGTGTGGGTATACCCATGACGTTGTGAGGGACAGAGTTCCAGGATATTGACCCAGCAAAGGTGGAGTTAAAAGGCAATCAACATTCTGTCAGACACTCACTTTAGACACTCTTGTCCTACACCGAACTAGGATCAGCACCACATATGGTCGGGGATATGGCAAAGATTTTCTCTTTCTACTGCAGGTAGCAATGGTTATCTCCTGGGAATTTTATCTGATCCTTTCTCTGTGCAATTTCTTGTTCATATCAGTTCTTAGCCTGCCAAAGCTATTGGCTCTTGTGGAGGTCAGTATGAAATATACTGGAGGTGAAAGTGCCCTCTCCTCTTCAAGTTCAAAACATGAGTGTCACCTTGTTGGATCTTGGGAATAAATATTGTACAATTTTAGCATACATGTTCACCCTGAATTCTGACTAACTGGAATCCAAAGACAGCAGAACACACCAAATCACAGCCAGTGCAGATTTGAATTACATGTCACAGGCACCCACTGAGACACCATCGGCAACTATTGGGTCACTGTCAAAAGAACATTAATCTCTCATGGAGGATATAGAGCAGGCTGCTGTTAGCACAGAAGTCTTAGTTAATCCCGAAAGAGCAGCATTTTGCCTGTCGGTAATGTTGAGGACTAATCTGTATATGGAACATAAAATCATTATGAACTGGAATTGGCTATTCAGTCCCTTGCGGCTGCACTGGTATTGATTCAGGCCATGAAAATCAAATAAAAACTGTAGATGCTGGATATCTGAAATAAAAAAACTGAGCAAGTCAGCCAGCATCTGTGGAAAGAGAAGCAGAGTTGATGCTTCAGGTCTGTGACCCTTCATCGGAAGTAACAAAGAACCATTTCATTCGAACCATAGCTGACCTGTTCCTCAACCCCATTTCTCTGCCTTGGGCTTCATCCTTTGATACCTTCACCTCACAAAAATCTAGTCAATTCAGTCTTGAATTGTCCCAGCATCCATTGCCCTTTGGGACAGAGAATTTCAGGCTTCAGGTGAGTTGTTGAACATCCTGTTAAATGTTAAGTTCAGTTGACTGGGTGGATACAAGTTCCTCAAGTGGGGAAGTCAAAAACTAGGCAGCACCTAAAACTAAAGACTATCTCCCTTGTTCTTAAATATCCCCCCACCCCCCCCGCAAGATATAGTTTCTCTGTATCTACCTCGTCGATCTGAATGTTTAACATAACGTTCAATCAGTTCACACAAAATCTAACATACTCAAAGAAATACAAACATAATTTATATAACCTATCCCTATAACTTAACCTTCCAAACTGCAGTATTATGCAAGAGGGAGTACAGCACTCAAACTAATTCATCCTCAATGGCACTTTCCACAAGCTAGTCAGCATGCACAGAAATTAGCAGCAGTCTGAATATGGGCCTCTGTGAGCTCTAATTTTTGTTTATTTTTTTTCACACTGTGTGTTAAACAGAAACTTTAAATTTAATCACATCTGTTTTACATGAACATTGCTTCAAGCAGATGTGACTTCTTAAAAGGCTTTGTGTAGAATTATCAGACCACAGAAGCCAAAAGAAAAACATAGGTTTCTAATAATGCTAGTAATGTACAGAGAGAATTTTCTTTAGACATAAATATTGTTTTGTACTACATTAGAGATTGAACATGAAAGAAAAACAAAAACATGTAAGGTAAGCTGATATTGAATGGTACTACCCCTGAAGTTATTTAAAAGAATGTTTATCATCCCTCTGTCCACATTTCAGAGCACTCTGGAGAGATTGCTGCATTGTTGGAGGTTTGTGTGTGTTGAACTCTAAAACTCCCTCCTACTGAAGTAAATGAAATCAGAAGTGGAGTTCAATGAGCAAATGTCATTATACCATGCATTCAGAACATACATTATACAATGAATTGCTGCTCCAAAGTACCTGGATGATGTGATAATAATCTAAAGAACTGCCACCACGTGGCATGCGTACAACAGCATCCAAAGTAAATTAATTGGTCATTTAACTTAGTTCTGTCTTTTGACATTTGTTTGCAAGTTTGGTTGTGGTGCTCACAAAGCAATAGTGACAGCAATTTTGGGAAGTGAGGTTAAGCTGGAAAGCTCTTTATTTGGCCAGTAGAACACAATGGGTCAAATAGTGTAATTTCTGGCTCTAATATTACTTCACTGGGACAGGCAGGGAAGACAAACATGAACTTCAACATATCAATGCAAGTTTTTTTGTTATTTCCGTTCTTCGTCTTTGCATATAAAACAGTTTGAGTTTTGGAGTCATAGTTTAAACTAGAAATATTAAATTATAATTTATTATCTTATTTTGGGCAGGAATTCCAAACATTGTCAGTCCCAATGTTTTACGATTCCAACTCCTCACCCTTTCAGCTGGGCTGAGCCAGACAGTGTGCACTTGAAGCTTATTTTGCCCAATCTGCCCAGGGCCTATCTAGATTTCTGTGTTTGTTTCATTTGTATAAGTGCTCACTGTGCCAGATTTAAGCTTGGTCCTTAGCAATGTTGTGGTCCCACCCTGGGATAAATCCAGCTGCCAGAGAAGGTTGGGATACTCCATCAACAGGAATGACTGGCAGCCTGAGGACCTTCAAGTGTCAGAGAGGCCAGCAATAGGATGACTCGAATACCCAGTGCAGTACCTGAGGTTTCTTTCTCTGACATGTCATCTGGTGCAAGGTGCTCTTGATGTTGCTGTATATGGCACAGGTGCAGACCATGTCGCATTCCTGTGCTATGACAGTCATCCGAGCCATCTTCTGTTTCATCTGGAGATCCAAAATGGATCGCATCCATCAAAGAGTGATGTACAGGGGTCTTCAGAGAATGGATGGAAAATGTTCCCAATGTAGCCCTCATCTTTATTTGCAACTGCGCCAAGTTATGCTTAGAGCCCAAGTGTGCAGACACCAAGTGTCAGTACGTGCTGGGGTTCTAACTGTCCTCAGTGTTGCAAAGGCTGGGTTTAGCTTCAATGCCATGAAACGTCCTATTCTGTTGGACCTTGCCATTCCACAAGTCTCTCAGGAAAGTTTCCGTGGAAAACACCTTTGTCTACAAGTCAATTATGGAGGCTCTGAGGGACAGGGAGACAGTGGATCCCACAGGATAGTTCCCCAAACTGACTGTCAAAGTTATTTGGCAGAATGCCTCATCACCAGAAGTGTCAAACAACCATCAAGGCTGGTCTGGCTGGTGGTAGAAAGGGTCCTCCCCTTCCGATCTTTCATGGACACCCAGAGTCCGGGTACCCTCGAGGTGGTTGCGGTGTGAATCAGACAGTCATCCACCTCCTTGTGGACTGCACGCTTGTCAAGAAGATCAGGAAAGGGATGCAACTGTCTTGAGGAGGTTCATTGAGCAACTGCATTACAAAGGACTCTATGGGCTGTTCCCAGGGATGCGCACTGAGACAAAAATCGAGCGCTACTGAAATATCATCCACTGGGTGAAAGATATACTTTGATCTGGCTAAACCTTGCCAGTCTTCCAGAGCAAGGAGCTGGCCACAAGCAATTGGTGCATTGCCAGATGCACGAGTACACTGCAAAGGCTCTGTGGGGAAGACCATAGTCTAGGGTCCTGCCACCAATGGATAACGGACAGTCCCTCAAACATTTCACTGAAGCAACTGTTTAAGTAACATTAACATGTCCTGATTATATCCACCATAAGGTCATCCCCAGGTTGGGGCAAATTCTGTAACCCAAACAGTTTGCATGTTGGAAATGCTGCCATAGATCGAGTTATCAGGCAGCAGAAGATATCTGCAGCCCCACAACAGCCAGAAAATCTATCCAGTCGGTCTGCCAAATGCTTGTTTGTATGTACAGGCTGTACATAAGTTGGGTGTTCATAAGCTGGAGAAGGCCTGTATAAGTTATGAATAAAGTGTATGTTTTTTTGCAAAAAAAAATCTGAAGGGGCCACGCACAAGTTTCACAAACATTCTTCCTCACTCCTGGTTTTGGGTATCACCTGGTAAACCTGCAATATTAGTTGTGTTTCTCTTCTAAACCTGCCTCATCATTATCATTCCCATCCCATTGGTTCCTACTCCAAACTTATTTCTTGCTCTGGGGAACCTCAGGAGCCTGCAGCATAAAAGATATGGAGATGTGACATTAAAGTCCCTTCACTTCCTTCTTTTCCTCTGCATCTGGGCACTGCACACTCTGTCAGCATATCAAAAAGAATTTGACTTTGGTGGACTGAAGTGGCAGCTCAAGCTATATTGCCACATTTGTGCAGATTCATATTCAGAAGTATTTCAACTCAGTGTAAAAATATCAACATAATTGTCCCCTAAAATGTCCTTTGGGTACTAGGTTACAAGCTGGAGAGTGAAAAGGAAACTATGTTAATAATTGGACTGAGATATTTGTTATCTGTTATATTGCACTACTGATGGTTTTTCAAAACCAATCTTGTATTTCATTGAGTTGTGAGCTTATGTCCTCTTGATATACTAGTATTCAACTGTTGAGCCCGTAACACTGAAAGTGAAATTGAACTGAGAGTACTTCTGCTTATTCTTTTCTTAAGGAATGCAGCATCATATGACAGTCCCTGAGGTGTATGGAAGCATTCTTCATTTGACAAGGTAAGGGTACACCTGTGGAATCATAAACTCCAGGTTATAATCTTCATTTCCTGCACGTATCCTAATCCTGCTATGTGCCAGTGCCATTCACAGCTTTATGTTCATTAGGAAATTATTTTCAATTGTACATTCCCCGAGTCTACCTTTACAGTCACTTACTTCCTTTCACAAGAATTAATCTGGTTGTCAGGTGTAATTTAAACAGAATTATCATGATGTGATCCACGCATGTGATAACCTAGATGTGAGTTAACTTGACCTGATGTTCAGTATCTGGATGCACCAGCCTCTAAAAATATTCACTTTTAATATTGTACTTTGAGCCTGATATATGGGTTTGCAACAGCAAAATATAAAACTATACAATTAAATTAGTAGCAAATGTTTCCAAAAGTTACAGCAATCTTTTATTTATTGCACAGAGTTCTGTTTTATAGTTGCAATCTTTTCTTTTGGCTTTTGGAATCAGTAATATTGCAATATGTGGCATGAGGCAGCTGTGTAGTACAAATGATCAGCACACAATGTTACATCTGGGTTAAGCTATGTTCAGTCAAGTCGTTAAGACAAGAGTGCATAGGTGAAAAGAGAACAGGCAGTTGAGTGGTATACTATGCAAATACAGCCCTTGAATCCAAACCAGAGTTACGAAAGAATGCCTTCTCTCTCTTCTGGCTAATTAATATGAATTTGGACAATACCCATCCACTTCTTAATGAGCAAGCATTCATATGAAAACAAAGTTAATTCTTTGGCAAATATATGGAGCTGATATAACAGTCTTACAAATATAAAAAAGAGCCAAAGGTTGATTGGATGAGAAAAAATGAAAGAAATCCCACTAAATTCAATAACAGGTTCTCTTATCCAATTTTCTTCTTTCCACGGTTCTGTACTATCTTCTCACCAAGTGAAGGCATTGATACCTGGCTCAACGATATTAGGTTCTCAGCCACTTTATCATTTATGAGTCTCAGCTGAATATTTTTGTGAGTTACTTGAGAGCAGAAAGAGTGAAAGCCGAGTCCAATCATGTCCTCACCTACGTATATATTTTACAAAGCTGGCTACATCTTTTTAAACACTCAATGGATGTGGGTACTGCTGGGAAGGCCAACATTTAATGTTCGTCACTAATAGTGAGCACAAACAGACCAGACCCCAACTGCACCCCAGTTGAGATCAGCTAATTCCAGTTAGCTAAAACCAACAAGCAACCAAACCTGAAACCTTTTCCTTCCATATATTGTCTTTCCAATTTAGAATCAGCGAAGATTACCAAATGCTCTTCCGTGATTAAGTTAAGGAGTATTATCGCAGCAGTGTAATTTTGGCCCAGTGCTTAAGCAGAAGATGTCAGAGGCTGACAGCTGGAATGATGGATTCCTTTCTGCCCTGCTATTGTCAAAATCATTCACTGGCTTTTAATATTTATGATGTC
Source organism: Rhina ancylostomus (assembly GCA_030265395.1). Lineage (NCBI taxonomy): Eukaryota > Metazoa > Chordata > Chondrichthyes > Rhinopristiformes > Rhinidae > Rhina > Rhina ancylostomus. The sequence continues at coordinate 46,686,876 of JARFYF010000002.1, read as the reverse complement.
ATGGCACATTCGCTGCAGAAGAGATTTCTCCCAGTCAGGTGGAAATTGGAAAGTATTCTACTCTCAATTAAAAAATTCCTCACTCCACAAAGCATAAATACTCAGAGAAGACAAAATCCTATTCAAGATAACTGAGTACTACCTGCCAGACTAATTGGTTAATGCACTGACAGATGTGAAATGGAGCCAAAAATTATCAGGAAATTTCAGAGTTAATCATTAATCTCTGTTGAATTAGTTAATCCCAGCCAAAATGCTTGAAGAAGGTTTATAATCTGAAGAATGATATTTTGTGTGGATGATGGAGTGGGAGGAAGGAGGGTTGGGGGGCTGATGATATGTGGGAAGTATGTTCACATGCTGCCCTCACTTAGCAGTTAAATACATTCCCATATATTTGTTTTACATTTATTCATGAAAAATAACTGTGGCTGAATGGATGGTGGACAAAATCAAAAAAGAATTAACGTGCCATAGGTGCCTGACATTTCCAGCTATTTCGATAACACTCAAACTGATGCCTTCATAATAAAATACGGTTTGAATTATTGTGCTTAAGATGACAAGGTGTCCACAAGAGATTTCCCTGTGAGAGAGACTGTGGGAGCTCTGGGAGTAGACAATCACCAGCAGACCAAAGGGTTTGACAGATCACAGGCCTTGCCCTGTATGAACGTTTGTCTCCATCAGAGACATGAGGAACTGCAAGATTTCCACTAACAGGCAGATTCCCTGCTTCTGCTCTTTCACACTTCCAGATAACAGCTGTGATTGATGCAGGGAAGAGGTGCACTGATTACAGATTTATGGAGCCAATTTGTCTATTCTATCCAGTGGGTTGATTAAATTCATAAAGTACAACTATACAAATATGTATGTTTAATCTGATCAATTGCTAATTGCTTCTTAATTCCACATTTCATGTTAAAAGAAACTGTTCTTTTCAGAATAACCTCTTAAGCAGCCAGTTTTAGTTTTAAAAAATCTTGTTCTTTGGTACCTTTTGCATGAAATCTTGCATGCTGGGAACAAAATATGGATACAGCTCTGTTGGTAATATATTTTATTCATTCTAATAGGTAATTTTGTTCAACATTCTGTTAACTATGCAACTAATAGCTCAGATACTGAATATAACCATTCTGTTAACATTCACACCAAACAAGTCATTTCTTTTATTTTACTATTGGGAGGAACACAGGATGAAATAATTTAGCCCCTCAAGCCTTTTCCACCATTTAGTGCAATCATGGCTTGTCTGTGTCTAATTCCATAGACCTGCCTTTATCCCATATCCTTTAATAATGGGCTAATCATACATACATCAATCAGATATAAAACTTACAACTGGCACAGCATTAAGTGCCTTTTGAGGAAGTGAGCTCCAAATTTTCACTGGCTTCTGTGTTTTATGTCCTAATTCTACTTGAGGTAGCATCAACTATGTTTCCTTTTAACGTACTTGCTCATTAGTGAGGGTCTAATCTTATTCTGTACAGTAATGAAAAAGTGCCAAAGTTATCCCTCTGCATGATAGATATGTTGATAGAACCCTGGAAACTCTATAAGATAATTGCATATTGCTGTGAAATTAACATACTGTGAAAAGAAGGAAACAAAATAATTACACCATTTTACTTGAGTCAACAAAATCATAAAGGTAAATATATACGTAGTTATCCTAATTAACATGATTCAATATTTAATTAGTATTGTGTGCATTATAATGCTGTTAATTGGACACCTTGTTACTGGGAACATTTATCTCAAAGGGATAATTCATTCCTTGTTCATTCTCCAACAGATGCTGATTAGGAATGATTAGATACCAGAAGAATTTAGCATCTCATGGCAAGTTTAACTTGTACCAAAATCTAAAATGAATGCTGCCTTAAAATGTAATTAATAGGTAGAAAACAGCCAGAAGAAAAAAAGCAGAATTAAGGTGAATCTGTCAACATTGAATATGCTCTGAAACTTTACAGTGATTTTACTGTTAGCTGGACTTGTAGTGTAAAGTAAACTAATTAGGACATGATTTCAGCATCCAATGAGGTATTAATGTAAAGACCTGGACAGGAACTGTAGGATTTTGCCTAAACTTATATGAGCATATGACTCTGGCTTTCTGTTTTACCTCCTCAAACCTGATACTCCATTAAAAAAACAGCTTCATCCTCCTGTTAATGCCAATCTTAGCATAAACATTACAGAATTTCTAAGATTATATAAAGTTATCAATTTTCCTCCCAATTTGGCATGAACTGATTTAGTGGGACAGTTCATAGACAAATTAAAAAAATAATGTAACTTACCTCCAGCTTTTTCGAACCATTTATGTATTTCAGCTTCTTGCATAGCAAACTTAAAAAAATAGTGTGCAGAAATAGTGTGTAAAAAATACCACAGGAGAATACATCAAGTTTACTAAAAAAAAACTAAGAAAAAAGTACCTGGAATGCATATGAAGTGCAAGTAATGGTTTTGTGGAAAGGGTTTAAGTCTAAGACAACCTGCATGCTAGAGTGGAATGTCCTATGAACCAACTTTACAGTTGTTTGCACTAATCTGACACAGAGACTATCCAGCACAAAGCCGATTTAATTCCTGCAGATAAATCTGTGCTGATGAGGGAATACATTTTTTTAAATTATTGGTAGATTTGACAACTTTGAAAATTTCATAATTCTCAAGAATGATTATGAAATGACGTTAAATGTTTGGGAAGTTGACAGCCTTTCAGTTCCTACTCATTACTTGTAATTTGTTGGCACAAACAAGTTAACAGTTGCAACATAAACGTATTGGCCCGGGCCTTGCTGGCTGACACTGGGAGTTGTGTTTGGAACCACCAGCATTTAGTTGTTTAAATGATGGTAAAGCCAGGGGGTACCCATTCATTCTTACACAATGGCATTCTCAAGCTCATTAGCAAAGTTGGAGTAATAAATCCATTAATTCATTCCACCCGTAGATTCTACATGGGAGTACAGAGGTGGTCCAACCTGTTGAAAATCGCCAGCTGCCATCATGCTTGGAATTGCATCACAGATTTTACATCAGGTTAGAACTTGCATTGAATCGAGACCCCACTGATTTCAACATGTATTAGGACTACACTGTTGTCAGCGAAGTTCCTATTTCTTTTTATTGTTTCTGTTTAATTGTTTTTGATTATTTATAATCGGCTTAAATATTTTAGAGTCATAGAGATAGACAGCCCAGAAACAGGCCCTTCAGCCCATTATGACTGCAGCAACCATCAACCACGCATACGTATTAATCCTATGTCAATCCTTTTTTTATTCTCCCTGCACTATTGACAACTAGCCCCAGATTCAACCACTCACCTACACATTAGGGGCTATTTACAGTGGCCAATTGGGATATGGGAGGAAACTAGCACACCCAGAGGAAACCCACATAGTTGCAGGGAGAACATGCAAACTCTACACTGACAGCACTGGAGGTCAGGACTGAATCTGGGTCTCTGGTGATGTGAGGCCACAGCTTTACCAGCTGCACCAATATTTTTAAAATATTAATTGTTTTTACTTTTAAAAATACTTGCTTCAGTTTTAATACCTTTTGAAGGTCAGAGACATCTAAAAACTATTAAGAATTCTTCGCAACTTCCAAAGGCTGTAAAAGCTGGGGTTGATACTCTGTCAGCTGTCAAAGGTTTCCGGGGCATTTTGGGGGCAGGGTTTCCTCACTCTGGCACCATAAGAACATTGGAGCAGGGTGGGCCATTTGACCCTTCTCAGCCTGCCTGACCATTCAATATGATCTGCCCCAGACCTTTTCAATATTGAACAACTTTGACTATACTTACAAGGTTGTTGCACCAAGATGTTGACTGTTGATTGTGGTCAATTGTATTGTTTTACATGACATTGAACTTGACATCCTTTGGGATCAATGGGGTCAGCCGTATATTTTATTTTCTACTTGTTGGATTGAGTTTCTCCACATTCTCTGTAGCTGAAACTCAGAGGAAAATCATCAGAGGGGACTGCAAGAACCTCATACAGCTCATCTTATGTCCATTCCAGAACATGCCATTGTCCTCTACCCAGTAATTCTTGGTGTGCTCTGCCTACGCAATTATAGATCTCCCGCAAACTAAAGAGGAACATTTTGTCTCTTGTGGTGTCCATGAAAAACTTGGCTCTGCTCTATTGACAACTGATGCTGATCATGAAAAATCAAGTTATTTCTGTCAATTTTATCAAGTATGTAGTTACCCGCCAGAGGTTCAGTGAAATCAGATTTTATTTTCTAAAAGTGTATGAACGCTGATGCATGTTATCAAACAGGGACTCATTTACTACATTTTCCATTGTGCAATAGATACTTGGATTGAATTTCTACATTATGATATAATTGGTCACTCAGGAGGGCATATTTACAAACAGATTAGTTTTGATGGGATGAAATCAGACCACTCCTTCAATGCCAAATGGGAAAATCAGCAGGCAATCTACACCATGCTGATATCATTTTTCACTGAGAAGTCATTGAGTACAGTTCAACATGGGCTGCTTACAATCTGTGTTCCATCACTGGTTTTGTGGCCAATTGGATCTGTTTTTGTCTTCTTCTGAATTCCTCTGGATGACCTTTCTCACCAGAGAGGTAACAGTAATTCTGATATAACTTAATTATAAAAATTTGTATTGTTGAAGTACAAGAAGCAAACTGCTGGAGGAACTCAGTGAGTCAAGCAGTGACTGTGAGGGGGGTGGAAGAAATTGTCGATGTTTCAGGTTGAGACCCTGCATCAAGACCCCATGACATCAATTCCTTTCCCCCCACAGATGCTGCTCCACCCACTTCCTCATGTAGTTTGTTTTTTGCTCCAGATTCCAGCATTTGCAGTCTCTTGTGACCCCCAAGAAACAGTTCATCTATTGTTGAGGCCAATGAAAAACCAAGATTCAGCATGCCGAATATAGTTATATAAAACAACATTCTTGTCAAAAGTCTGATGATGGATTTATTGGAAAATAAATTTCAAGTGATTTAACTATGTGAATTATCAGTGCCCACCATTTTAACCACATTTATGGCCTGCATTGATGGCACTGACGAGGACAGACTCTTGATTAAGAAGCAAGACACCAACCCACAAGTGTCTAGTTTGTTTGTATGAGGATGTGAGTAACAAGTTAGCAAGGCCAAAACCAATGACATTGATGTAAATTGCCTTGAGATGGATGTGATTTGGTTTTTAACAATGCAGTGGAAAGAGGACCCCAGTCAAACAATGTAGAGGAAAGTGCCACCTAGTGGCATTGTAAGTTGTTTGTAGATTTGGATTTTGTCCCCGGGCCAAAATTTTGTTTTTATCCATTAATTTGGTGCATGCAATAAAGCTTCAAAAGCCACGTAGAAAATAATGCCACCAGTACTCCAGATAATGTATATTTCTCTCAATCTATGATGCTGTCATGGAGTTCAGATTCAGAATGCATCACAAACAAAACAGGTTGAAGAATAGCCTGCCCTAAATGTACAAATGGAAACAGAATAAACCAACTGCACAAGTAAAGCTGGGCCATTGGATCAGATTGCCAATCAGATAAGGCCATGGTTATAGTGTACATAAATGAGAGGGACATGCTACTACAAGAAGTGTAAACACTTGGCAGGTTAGTCAGCATGTGGGGAAAGTGAAATAGAGTTAATGTTTGAGGTCTGGAAGAGTGAGAAAACAAGTTGCTAAGAGGATGGGAGAGGGATGGACAGGACAAAGTGAGTATCTGTGATTGTATGAAGGCAGTTGCTAAGCGGATTCCATTGTTCATGCAGTCACCTGGTGTGTGTGTGTGTATAGAGAGAGAGAGAGAGAGAGAGAGAGAGAGAGAGAGAGAGAGAGACAGAGAAATAAAATAAACAAAA
>JARFYF010000002.1:46562319-46572472 GCA_030265395.1 Rhina ancylostomus | reverse complement strand
CCTTCTCCCCTTCATCATCCATCTACAAATCATGTCTTTGATGTAGATTGTAACCAGCCAAGGCTTGAGTGCTGTTTCTTGCACCACCAATTAAGCCTGTAAATAATCTTGTTATTCCTGTTTCCTGTCCATTAACCCATCCTCAACCTATTTACATATTTTACCACGATCCTAATGAAATACCTTTAAGAAATACCATTTGTATGACAACTTAACAGATAGACTTTGAAAATCCAAATATAGGTCCACGGGTTCTTTTTCTTCCCTTACCTTCCACACCATCTGCCATTATAGTTGTGTTCAAAATACCTCTGACAAACTTGTCAGATTTTCCTTTTCATGAATCTGTTGAATTTCAATAAAGAACAGCAGCCAAGACAAACAGCAGAGTGGTAATGACTAGATAGCTTATTCTTCAGAAATGACTGTCTGCAACAAGCTTGGCACAGCAATGAGAGTGCAGATTTTTGAGCTCATCTCTCAAGTGGGGTTGTCACCAACAGCCTTCTGCCTTCCAATGGAGGAACATCTGACATGTCTGATTACAGTGCTCATTCATTCTCTATTTTGTCCCTTTAAGACCAAAAACAACCAGTTCCTCCAGCAGATTGTTTGTTGTCCCACATTCCAGCATCTGCAGTCTCTTATGTCCAACAGCCAGAAGAGGGGTAAATATCAGAGTCAGGTCATTTTATATACCTTACATTCAGTTGAAAGGGCAAGGAGGACCCACTTTCATCATCATATGCTGACAAACTAGCTTTTGCTATAGCCCAAGAAACAAGAATAGGCCTCTCAAGTTTTCAAATTTCTTTGTCCACTTTCCTATTCTCTCCCCATAAAGTATGATTCATTTATTGATTAAAAATCCACCTTAGCTTTGAATATATTCAAGGATTCAGTTGTCACCACTTGCTGGGCAAGAAATTCCAATGACAATCTTTTGAGAAAAGAAATTCTTCCTCATCTCAATTTTAATCGGATACCCCCTTAATCTGAGACTATACACTCTGGTCTTAGTCTCTAGCATGAGGGAAAAAAATCTTTCTGTCATTTGCCTGAACAAGAGATTGTCATGTTCAATAGCTTGGGAGAGTGCATGTTTAATATCAATGTTTATAGAGAAAATGAAAAATATAAAGCAATGAATTATTCATGATTAACTGCTTCATCAGAAAGATGGTTAAGTAAATGTTTATTAGCATTACATTCCATGTATAATCAATGGACTAATGAGTTTCATTAATTAATGAGTAGAGTTATGGCTTTCTATTTTAACCCTGGGTCTTTCTATTGTTTATCCCAATTTTTTTCTTTTGGGGATAACAATCTCTGATTATGTGAGATTCAATTTCCTCAGTGAGTGGCTGGCAAAACAGCATCTGAAAAATGTTGTGGGAAATCCAGACACCGAAATGACATGCAAGATTCTTGCACATCATAACATAAAAACATACATAGAAGACAAAAGTGCATTTTTGTCCCAATTTCTATAACCAAACTAGAAGATGGTATAAATGAAGTCTACATGACTGCTTTCTTAAAGATAACCTCTTCTCTGGAAGACACGCTTGTAGCAATCTTTGTAGAAATTCCATGACAACTGGGATCTGAATCAGCGTAAGGACATTTAGGGAAACACAGATAAAGATTTGATTGATATGCTTGGAGTTAATAGGAAATACTACATTTTTTCATAGTACACGGGCTTTGAGATAATGGGTCTCTCCTGAAATACATATCCCTGTTCTGAATTCAATGCATGTACACAGATTTGTTACATACAGGTAGTCACCAGATATGGCTAAAAACAAGCCTGTTGAGTATCTATGATCAAGTATTGATTGATTAAACCAAAGGAATGTCTCCTTGTGGTCAGATAATGACCAGAGACTCAAAGATAGGAAGTGGAAAAGTAATGTCAGAAATTGCTGAATATGTGCACCTTCTTGCTTCAGTCTGGTTTAGAGATGATAACTAAACCTCTCTACTTTGTACCTCATCTCCAAAAGGTGTATGTACAAAGCATGGCTTTTATAATCAGAGACATTACACTAGTTGGTAACCAGGCCTTTCTATCTCCTGCAGAAGATCAAGTGAATAAATACATTTCTGTCCAACCTGAGAACACACATGTTTGAGTGATGCTATTGCTGCACAAGAAAAATATCAGCCAGAAGAAGCTCAGTGTAGGGGTCACAGGTTTGAAACATCATTCATTCATTCAAATCTTCCTGTTCATTATTATTTTGTTATGATAAGGGCAAGAGGTTTTCACAAGAGAGGCATTGATTAAAAAGTTCTAAGATTATAGTCAGTAATTGGATATAATCAGTTTCTTTTCTCCCAATGCATCTCCCAAACATCTATTTCACAATGCTCTTAAGTACACAGATTTATTCAATTTACTGCAAGTCTTTTGTTCTTAATGACATTCACAGATACAGAATTCAGATACAATTTTGATTGTTCTGACAATACAGGTATAGTTTATTAAATACAATATGATTTAAGCTATTTAACATATCAAATGCTAAACTTTTTAAAAAAATGGTGAAACCTTTAGTGCTCAGTTCAGATATTTTTGTTTAAACAGCACCACAGAAAGCAAATATGCAAAAACATTATGGAAATATGTGACTTTGTATGTTCTTTAGTTCTTGTTTTTGAATTTTGGTGATAAAAGTAGAGATGGCACCTTATAGAAAACAAATAATGCAGCTTCCATTGATATTTCAATTATCTATTCCAGGAGAAGAAAAAAGTGTTTTAAGATTTCCTGAAGTATTATAATATGCTTACCAATTTATCAAAATAATCCAGAAACTGAAGTACATTATCACATACTTTGTTGTGCAAAATGAACTTCAGTTAACTAAAAATGGAAAATGATACAAAAAAAAGCTAACACATTCAAATTGTATTTGGTGCCAAAAACTACCATTTCTTTCAAAGTGCTTCTTCATGTGCATTTAGGTTCCCTTTGTACCCTCAAGACACTGGAATGTTCAAATGAATGCAAAAATGCATACACAAATAAGAATATTACATAATCATTTTGCTAACTGTAAACAAATATTCACAACATGGCGTTCAGTGCCTGCACCGATACAAAACCATTCCTAAACGAAAGGATACAACATCCAATGTAACCAAAAATAAAAGTTAAAGTACTGTACTATAGTATTTAATTGATCCTGGCATAACTGCAATTCTTTTCTTCCAGGACCATATCTTTTCAATATTTTTTTCCCCACTTACTGGAAAAACCACCAAATATTCCAAGAGGATATTAAATATTCCAGTTGGACTTCAAGCAATGTGATAAAAACAACTTTAAAAAAAAAATCAGACAAGCAAACTAGTACTGAAAAATGTCTTCAACATGCATTGTCACTAAATGTTTAAATATTAAATATCCTCTTAAATTGAAAAAGCACTGCCTTGCACCGTGGCTTTGGCTATACTCACAGTTTATTACCAGCCATTCTTTGGCTAGCACACAGCATTTGGAATGAACTACATCTGTCATAACAAAAGTATTCTTTTGCTCTCCCTTTATAACCAAACATGTTTTGCTAAAAAGATTTCACCAACTCAATTGGTTTCCTTTAGCACGTGGTAGTTCCAAGCAAGTTGACAGAATGAAAAGAAATAGTCGCCTTTCTGGAAAGCTGTGCCCTGTAATCCCCTTTGTAGTTCAGGTTTAGAAGTGTAGCTTAAGCATTCAGAAACATGCTCATTTACAGTACATTGTGAGCACTGGACACAATATAAGGCAGCTAGCAGTGGAATCATAACATCCAATGGACTGGAACAGCAGAACCAAGGTGGACTAGTGAATCAGGCAAACTTATACAAAAGTCCACACTTCAAGATCTTGCACAATGAAGTCTTCTTTTTTTGACAATGTTTCATTGTTAAATGTACTGCATGGGTTGCTTCGACCATGATATAAACCTGCATCTAGCCACAAGCCAAAATGGCCACTGAAATACAAAATAAAATCATTGGATTATTAGAATATACAATACTCATCAACAAATTCATTATATGTTTGTGTCTGACTCTTAAATTTAGTCAATTTTGAAACATGGTTTCTTAATTAATAGTTAATTGGCACTAGGAGGCACTGTTCTTATGAAGGTGCAAATGCAGGTCTACACCCAAGTCTGAGGAAATATTTTCCACTTTACCAAGTATAATTGCCTTGAGTGGGTTCAGTCTATTCAATCTATTTCTGGAAAAAGGATAATTTTCTATCTATAGAATCTTTATAGTATTAATGTGCAAGAAATTTTACAATGTACATTATTCATACTATATTTGAGCATGGGAGATTTCACAAATACTCAGTTCAAAAAAAACCTTAAGTGGATATCATTCTCAGATACTTTGGTCAGTATAAAATTTATCTCAGGATTTCACCTTTACTTAAGGTTTTGAAAAATTAGTTCAATTTTTCTTCCTTGGGAAGGTAATTTCTTCCTCCTACCATATTAAAATATTCCATTCCATCATATGAGACCATCTGACAAAACTAACTCAAATGAATGTGGAAAAAATGGACTAACAGGGCTCATTCATACTACATTTTAGCCTCCATATCCCGTTTCCTGTAACTGCTCACAGGGTGCACTTTTCTCCTTTTAAAAATGTAAACTGGGATATTGTAATAGCCTTATTTCAAGATAAAAAGTCCTGAAATCACAGAATATAAATTATTTTTACATTAATTTGCAGGGTGATTTAAAGAGATAACAGTAGCAGGAACAGTAAAATTATTACATATTGTGAGTACATACCTTCCTCCACCTAGTTCTAAAGAGTCTTTATCTCCTTTAATGAAATATGAGTTTTCTCCACTCCACCTAAATATCTATTAAATGAAAAACCATATTATTCTTATATTCAAATTACTATACAAAATAGAACAGGAAGATTTTCTACTACAGAACTTTACTTCTGCTTCACAAATCAATTACATATATTGATTCAATTCCAAAATGTAGCAACCATACTTAATTTGAGCACATAAGAAACAACTATTCCTGGAACATGGATGACAATGGAACATCTACAATATTGCCCTCCCTCAGTAGCTTCTATTAAAGACTTTCAACTATTCTTGCATAAGATATGCTATGGCATTAGTTTTATAATTAACCCAATAAAAAACTTCCAATCTTTCTCCAAAATCATGTTATGAAAAGCAAAGTAACAAAGCAGCCAATCCTGCCTTTTAAAGCATTTTACTTCAAATGTTAGATTCCAACAAGACAACTGTCCCAAAACAACTTTTGATTCAGCAACTTGACACAGCATCATATAAACCTATCACAAATCACATGCACATTTTCAGGTTAAAAACAAAGTTTTACACAGAAATGCTGGCATTTGCTCTACAATGATTAGAGCATTCCACTGTCATTTCAATTGTGCTCAGAATCATATGACGGATTGCAATCTTTCTGCTGTTTCCCAGTTATTATACTGGAAAATCAACCAGCTGAATCAGTTCCAGGTTATACATGATGCAAATTTAGCAACTCCATTCATTTCAGTGTGGAACAATGCAAGGGAAACGTGCAAGTTTCTGGTAATCTGCATTTTTTAAAAGTTCAGGTGATTTATATGTATTTAAATTTTATAATGTTTTCATTTTATTTTTACTTTTTAAAACATATCATTGAATATTTAATAGGATATTTAATAGTTTTTGCATATTAATGAATGCCAAAGACATTCATAGACATTAAAGCTGTTTAAGAACATCAGAAGAATGAATAAGAGTAGGCCAATCAGCCCATCAGGGATGCTCTGCCAATCAACAAGATCATGTATGATCTTCTATCTCAAAATTATTGTCCTGCCCTAGACCCATATCCTTTTATTATCCAGAAATCTCTCAACCTCTCTTAAAGGTACGTGATCGATTGGGCACTTGACCCTTTTGGGTAACAAATTCCAAAGATCCATGATCCTCTGGTAAAGAAACCTCTCAATACAGTCCAAAATAGCCCAGCATTTATTTTAAAACTGAGAGTCCTAGATCTACAGTCCTTAGGCAGGGGAAGCATGCTTCCCACATCTGTTCTGTCAAGTCCTCTAAGCATTTTGTATCCCTCAATGAAATCACCTTTCATTCTTCTAAATTCTTTAGAATAGAGGTCTAGACTTCTTAACCTCACCTTGTATGACAGGTCTACCATTCCAGGAACCAGTCCAACAAACTTTTGCTGTACTCACTCTCAAGGAGATCAAAATTGAACATTGAACTCCATATATGATCTCACCAAGTCTCTTTATAACTTCTCTACTCAAGGAAGTCAAATCCCCTTACAATAAGGGCTAATATACCTTTGATTTCCTAAATATCTGCTGCACCTCTTTTAATGATGTGTATACATGAACTTTAGTAAATCCCAAACCAATAATTATTAGAAGATATTAAGCATTTCTGTCTTTTTCTTTGATAACTTGCCAGTTTTCCCACATTGTTAAAGCCTTTCTGTGCAATTTATTATCAGCTTGCAACCAGTTTCACCGAGAATAGGTTTAGCAGGTAGGGAGACTAGAAGTGGTGAGCTACTCTGAAGAACTTCCAGACTGATTTTTGTTTTTTTATATAAAGTGATTTTCCAGGAATTTCTCAATTCTGCCCAAAATTTCTTTTAATATGAACAATGAAAAATAGATACCTTGAACTGTGGATTAAATGTGTACAGAAAGGTTTCTCCTGTACCAAAACAATGGTCACTTAATCTGAAAGGGTGCGATGCCAAAGCTCCAAATATCTGCAAAGAGAAGATAGTTCACAAACTTACATACACCATTATTAAAACTTGTCCAGCAATTTCTTCCATATTTCTCCATTGATATGTCTCTTAAGGATTTAAAGTTGTTTACCTGATTATCCATGTCTTTGACAACGAGGAGAACAGGAGCATCGATAACAGCCAAACTGCGGTAAAGTGTCCTTAAACTTGTTCCATGTACAGCTGTGCTGTACATAAGGCGCCAAGCATATCCCTGTGTTCTCGCAGGAAGATGCAGCATAAGCTAAATGACAAAAGCATTTCGTTAGTGGGTCTCTCTATCCATTAAAGATTACAACCACGAGAAAGTGTTTCGTATATCTACCTTTTCAATGTGGATACTCTCCAGCAGCTCACTAGGATCTGTAAGTACAGGCTGAAGATCTTCTATCTCTTCTTCATAAAAACTACTAATGCTCTGGCGTCGTTTTGCTTCCTCAATAGTGATGATCTGCAAAACCAATTTCAAAATCTGTAACATTTTCTCGAACACTCTCAGGCTCCCCATCACCAACTTGTTATTCAATTATATTTTTAACTCAAGTTGAGCAAGATGTATTTTGGCTTTGGAATAATGCCTCCTCACAATGAATTTACTGTTAAAATTCACACTTGGGTGAGATGCAAAAATACCCAAATGAATCAGTGCTCTCATAAAAGGGCAGGAAATGCAATGCACCAGAAATACCAAATCTCAAGGGAGATTTATTATTTTTCAGCTAGTTCTAATTGAATTATACAAATTATACCCAATAGCTTCCTTAAAACCAAAGACTACATTGAACCAAAAAAATTCTGATAAAAAATTGCACATTTGTGGCAGGGTTTCAAATTATATGAAATTAAAACATCAAATAACTCCAATTGTTTTTATTGTACCACAATTAATACATATTAAAAGATAGAGCCAAAATTATTTTAACACACTTCAATTTCTATTAACAGTTCAGAACACATGGGGGGAGGGGGGAGAGAGTGATGAAAATTTCTTGAGACCCTGCTTCTGGCATTTCAAGTCAATAAGGTAATTCAAAAGTTATTTGAGTCCTTATGTATTAGATTTAATACAGTTTTAGATTAACTAAACGCCACTTTTTCATGTTGACTATACATATGACTTTTTTTTATAAATCCTCATTGTCCCTTATATAAAAGTATGTACTGCCTCAATACACCAACATGGCTTAAAACTCAATCTTACGTTCAACACTTAAAAATGTAGAACATTTTTAAACAGCCCATAATTCAATCAATTATCCTAGGATTTTGAATTTCAAAAGGTTCTCATTATAAATATCACTTACAGTGTTAGTGCAATTTGATAATGAATTTATAAAAATGTTAACACAATTACTTCAAAGGGAAAACCTGAAAATTCATTTGCAGGAAACAAAACGGCATGTGTTGATATGATCTTTTTAAACCTTACACTTGTAATATTCCAAATATTGGTTTTATGTAAAATATTGTAAATTTCAATAATTCCGAGGTAATTAAAATGCTTACATAACAGTGGCAAAGAAAAACTAGTGTGCCAAATTTTAATGAGAAAGGACTTTTGGTAATTTAAAGTACATGAATAACAGTAAAAACAAATTGTAAATAATTTTGCAACTAAAATACTTTATAAGCCCTACACTGAATTAAAACAAAAAATGTAACTGACCTGTACAAAGGCTCCATCATCCCCCTTTGCCCTGAATAAAATCTGAATATTAGTTGTTTTTCTTGAACCCTTCATTTCTCCAGCTCAGTCTCCTCAAAACTCTGGCACGTCACTCGAAGATACAGATAAATAACTGTTATGTCCTTACTGCTTGTGAAAGGCTTGCTTCTCTGCTTAACTACACTTGATTGGCTATTGTGAGCTACTTTACATTTTGCATAGTAACTTCCGTTTTGTTCGGAAATCAAAACTGGCACCTAGCCAAAGTTCCTATTCTGCCTACTCATAAAATAAAGCATACATGCATAAATAAAAAAAGATCCATCAGTTCGAACATTATTACTTTTATTGAATTTTATATAGAGGAAGTAAACTTTAAAAATAAAATAATTGTTTCTTTTTAAGTTAATAACTACAAATTAAATAATTTCAAAGTTGCCACAGCAGATTCAATTCTACCCAGCTCAGGTTTAGAATCGAAAGCTCCATAATATGAGACAAAGTCAGCCATTAATTTTAACAAAAATAAGTCTATTTTATTGAAATCCTGATCTGATTAAAAAGTAGCTGAAGCAGCCAAGACACCAGAGGGAGAAGTTCTGCCTTGACTGGTTTCTCCATAGAGCAACTCAAGGCTGAATATGCAGACCAACTTTGCTGTGTGGAAGTGGTGCAGGATGGAGTCTAGATGAAGGGGTAGGAGAAGCTCTCTGCTAGCTGGCCTAAATTTAACCACATAAAAATCATTTTATGAGAGTGGTAAAGCACTTAACTGCCAACATCACTTCCTGATGATATTGTCAGGATGTGCACGACATTTCAACAGTGAGCCAAACTTGGCCAGCCTGCACTTAAATCAGATGGTGAAAACTGAGCTCTCTCACTAAGCACCAAGGGGAAAGTGCAAGCAAGTGGCTTCTTCCGCCATTCATTTTCAAATTGTTTGTTATGCGAGAGGAGGAGGAGGAATGTACAGCCCAAAGAAGATAGTTTGTCCACCACCTTTCATTCAATCACAAGGACTTTTCCCCGATTATCCTCCTTGCTGGTATCCCAATTGCATTGCTCTCCCAATCCTTCCAAAGTTAGGACTAGTTTAATTAAATGAGGCCACAAAGTTAAAACTCACACTGTGGAGTCCATCCAACCTGAAGCACAGTGGACATGATCTGCACTGAACAATGCAGCAATCTAAGAAAAATGCAGGGAGCAGCACCATCCAGTACATGACCTTTTCAACTTCACTGATGTCTTTAACTCCATCAGTTGGGAGAGACTGTTGAACAGCCTCTCAAATTCAACTGTTCAGAGAACTAGGCCTCCATGATGAAATTCAAGCCGTGGTCCTAACTAACAAGCCAACTTGAGTGAAGTCAAGACTGCCTATTACCTGTCACTTTTCTTACTCTTTTTCACCGCAATGTGTCACATTTCCAAATTTCTGGCACAAGCAGAGCTAATCTTTAGCTGTTCAACCTACAGCAACTAAACTCCAAACCAAGGTCACCCCAACCTCAGAAGTTGAGCTGAAGTATGCAGATGATGCTTGTGTTTGTGCACCAAGACATCATTGACTCATTTACAAAAACACACTAAAGACACTGAGCAGGCCATGTGTCCATCAGATTCCTGAAACTGACAATATTCCCTACTGTCATGGGAAGAGATT
>JARFYF010000002.1:46478414-46493395 GCA_030265395.1 Rhina ancylostomus | reverse complement strand
TTACCGGGACCAGCCGCAGTGCCGCCGCTCCCCCGCCTGTTTACTCGCCACTGCGCCTGCGCACCAGCGACGCAACAATGACAGCGAACGCACCGGCCAAGATTCCAGCCTGGTGGCAGTGGGGCGAGGTAGCGAGCAGCAGCCTGCTCTGCACACTCAAGGCGATCTGCTGTGAAATGATAACTGGGCAACAAATGGGAAGACGAATCGTGACTGGTTTTAAAGTTTAACCTCACGTGGCGTGCTGTAAAACTTGGCACATGCATGTTCTAGAAGGATTCCAGGTTTTTAAAATTGTAAATAAGACTGCAGCGAAACAAAAAGAAAAAAACCTACAATTGAGCACTAAACTAACAACTATAAAGAATCTCGACACCTTCCAGGGAAAAAGTCGCCTGTTCGGCTATTATCACCATCACCTTAAGCATTCAGACCTTCCACCACTGGCGTGCCATGGCTGCAGTGTGTGCCATCTACAACATCTCTGCTGTTACTCCTTCCCAACCAGCAACTTCCAACACCAAGAAAGGCAAGGGCAGCAGGCACATGAGAACACCACCATATGCAGGTTCCCTGCAGATATGACAGTGGCGTTCAGGAGGCTTTTAGATAGGCACATGAATATGCAGGGAATGGAGGGATTATGGATCATGTGCACAAATATATTGCCAGTTCTACAATGCGACCGGGTCTACATTCTGGAACTCCCTATCTAGCAACACTGTGGGTATACCTTCAATAAGTGTAAGGGGTTTATACACTGGTTCGTGCCCCTCTGAACAATGTTCAAGGGCTTTATACACAAGCTGCAGTCCCTGTGAATAATGACAGAGAGCTTTAAATTGTTGCCTTTTCCCATAAGCCTTTGTGATGACTGAACCAAGCTTCAAGACACCTCTTAACATGAAATACAGAGTCTTAACTACGTTNNNCAGAAATATACAGGAGAATGTGCCTTTCACTAAACATACATAGAACATAGGTCTCCATCAACCTGCCCCCACTGTACAAAACTGCCCTCTGAAAATAATGGTTGCTGGCAATGCACTGGAAAACATAGACTACTCCCCATATCTCAGGAACCACCTCAGCAAAGCAAAACACTGATGATGAAATTCATCATTGCCTTCAGTGCATCACCACAGCCTTTGGTCTGTTGAAGAAAAGGGTGTTTGAAGATCACAACATCAAATATGGTTCATGATCTACTGGGCAGTGGGGATCCTTGCCACCCTTTTTGATTCTAAGACTTAGGTGATGTACAGTAGCTATCTCGAGGCACGAGAAAGCACCACCAACATTTTGCAAAATCTTGCAAGTCAACATCAGTGTCCTCTCCCAGTCTAACATCCCCAGCACTGTGACACTAAATATACTCTGTGAGGCCTGTTGGGCAATACCAGGCACCCAAAACAGACATTCTATTCCAAGCTCTGTCATGGGAAGAGATCACCAGAAGGCCAGAGAAAAAGGTTCAAAGAGATGCTCAAAGACTCCTTGCAGAAATGCAATATATCCACTGATTTCTGGGAATCCCTGGCACATGGCTACTCAAAGTGAAGGAAGAGCACTTTGAACGTCATGAGAATCTTGAGTCCAAGCATCAGAAGCACACTGAGGCTGCAGATGTTGCAATCTGATAGGAAAGTAATGTGGAGGTGGACAAGGGAGAGATGAGGGGCAGCTGGAGCCAGTGGGGGAGGGGAATGAAATGTTGATGGGGGCAGGGGGTGTGGTGGTAAACCAGAAGGAGAGAGAAAGGAGCATGTGAAGTGTGGGTTACCTGAAGTAGAAATCCCTGCCAAATTTTGGGGGCAAAAGAATAAATTCCTCAGAATTTGAAGAAAAACTAGAAACAGTTCCAAAGAACACAATAAACATGGCATACATCATATAATCCTCAAAATCCAAGCTATGCAAAAATGTAAAAAGCCCACAATTTGGAATTGTAATGATTCACTACAATTACTAGTAAGCTGAGAACAAGTTCCCTTTTGGCATAGAAACAATTATATCCAGAAAGTGCTTTTCTATTAGGGTAGGTTTTTTTGTTATCTTGGCAGGTATATTTAAAAGAATCAGGAAAATGACACGAAATTAAACTTTCTGCACAATATGCTTGGTGTAAAAACAAATAGAAATGTTAAGTAAAAGTCAGAAAAAAAGCAGACATTGGAAATCTGAAATAAAAACTGAAAATGCAGGAAACTGTCATCAGAAGAACAACAGTTAACATTTCAGATCTGGACATTTCCTCAGAACTGGAAGAAGGAGAAAATGAGTTAGAGACACAAGACACTGCAGATGCTGGAATCAGGAACAACAAACAATGTGCTGGAAGAGCTCAGCAGGTCAAACAGCATCGGTGGGAGGAAAGAAATTGTCAATGTTTCCGGTCGAAACCCTGCAGCAGGAGAAAATGAGTTAGTCTGAAACTTTATCAATTCCTCCAATGCAAGTGTTAATCTTTATAGCAGAACATATTTTCCCGGAAAATTGTTATATTTTAACAAAGTAACCATAATACCCTGGAAAAACTTCAAATTATTCCTGATTTTTTTCAGTAATACATTTTTTGTTTATGATATCTCAGCTTTTACCTTAATTCTATATGCATGTCCCAATCTGCTTTCTGTAAAGTCATTGCACTTTCAGGATTACTGTCTGTGAGGCCACAGATAGTCTATAATGGCCCTGGATTCAATGACACATGAAAATGAAGGAGCTTGGTGCTCTACCAGTTAACTATCCACCCCAGTACTTATTTTCTGTAAATAACTGAATCATATATTTGTTGATTTTAGCATTGTCAGCTTAGAGAATAGACAATATAGTTGTATTACATGAAGGCATACAATCACAGAGATATGACTGAAAGATTTCTGAGGTTAGTGGCATGCACCATCTCTTCAGCACTGAAAGTAAAACCCAGGACAATGATTTGCAACACTTATTCACCATCGCACACGTTCTTCTGTTTAATTTACATTTATCTGTCTCAGTTCCACCTTCTGCAGTATAACTCACTTTAAAACTCTCTGGATGATGCTCCAAGAATTGCTCTTTAAATATTTCTTTCTGTACCAACATAACTCACTGAACAACAGAACATACTGTTCATGCCTTTCTTCTCATTCGTAATGTACACATCAGCTATCCAACCCTGACATAGAAGTCAATGGTGCATGATAGTCATGATACAGCAACCCTTAAGCAGATCTCTGTGATCATATGCCTTCACATAATAAAACCATATTCTCTATCTCCAAAGCTGACTTAGTTCCAAAATCAACAAATGTATGATTCAGTTATTTTGGGGAAAAAGCACTCGATTGGAACTTTGAGTAATATGCCTTTTTCACTTTATGAAAACTATGTTCAGAGTAATTCATTCAAAAGTTGTGTTGCCTTATACTACAATCTTTAAAAATATATTTTTGTGCTGTACAATAATTTCAACAGTTGGAGTGAGTCACAGCAAATAATGCAAAATTCACAAACTAGTCTTTCCTAAGATATTCTTATATTCATCATTTTGCCTTATAATAATAGGATTTGAGGTTGTTGTCAATGTTTTTACTTATTTCTCCACAATAATAAGCATGTCTGCTTGTGAATGCCATAATGTAGATGTACTTCGAACTCCACATTCATCAATCATTTGGTTTATTTACTTTAAAAAATAATCATTAACTAAAAAATCTTTCAACAAAGTGGAAAAAGTACACACAGGTGCTCCTCAAGTTACGAGCACCCAACTTATGGATGCCCTGTACAGAAGAATGAACATTTGGGAGACTGGCAGGATGGATGGAAATGATTTGCCAGTTGCCACCGAGCTGCAGGCATCTTCTGCCGGATAGGAACTGGGCATTTCCACATGCCTTCAATTGCCATTCCCAAGCCACAACAATCGTGGGCTGGGCCAAGCAGAACTGAGAGTGCTGAGCAGACACTCTCACTCACTCACTGAGTCAATGAGGCCTGCTAGTTGCCATTCTTCCCACGCCTGCTTGCTTTCCCATCACATATGCTTCTGTGGTCCTCTCCCACACACTGCCCTTGTTCATTTCCAACTTACGAACTGAATGGAACCCAGTCATAACCTGGGGACTGCCTGTATGTAGGTCCATATGGAAGAGGAAAAAATATAATTTGTAGATTTATTGTTAAGAAATTTTTAAAAATCACAAGAAGGCATGTTAATATTTTGTGCGATGTTGATCAGAGAGAATAAAGAGATGGTAAAATGTCACAAGAAATGTACGTTTCAAATGATGCACCAATCTGCTGGAAGAAGTCAGCGGCATCTATGGGAGGAAAGGAATTGTCGATGTTTCTGGTTGAAATCATTTCAGGTCCTGATGCTGGGTTTCAAACTGAAATGTTTGCAGGCTGTGACTAGTGGGGTACCACAGGTATAAGTGCTTGGGCTCCAGCTCTTCACAATCTATATCGACAATTTGGTTGAGATGACCATTTGTCATTTTTCCAAGTTTGTTGCTGATCAAACATAGGTGTCCTTGTCCACAAGTCACTGAAAGCTAATGCAACTACAGAAAGCAATTGGGAGGGCAAATGGCATATTGGCCCTTATACAAGCTGATTTGAATACAAGAGTAAAGATGTCTTACCATAGTTACACAGGGTCTTGGTGAGACCACAGTGGAGTTTTGGTCTCCTTACCTAATAAAAAATATACCTACCGTAAAGCAAATCCAATGAAGATTCAACAGACTGCTTGAGTAGAGTAGACCTGTATTCTATAGAGTCTAGAAGAGTGAGAGTAAATCACTAAAACTTAGAGGGCTTGGCAGGGTGGATGCAGGGTGCATGTGTCCTTGGTTGAGGAGATTAGAACCAGGGGGGGTCACTGTCTCAGAATGAACAGTAAACCATTTAGGACTGAGATGAGGTCCAGTTGCAGAGTGAGACACAGAGGCCCAGTTTTTGAAGCTTGGTAATTAATACTGAGGGGATGATGGTATTGAATGCTGAGTTATAATCAATAAACAGCAGTTTGATATATGTTTTGCTGTTGC
The DNA here is from genome assembly GCA_030265395.1 of Rhina ancylostomus. Classification (NCBI taxonomy): domain Eukaryota; kingdom Metazoa; phylum Chordata; class Chondrichthyes; order Rhinopristiformes; family Rhinidae; genus Rhina; species Rhina ancylostomus. Next base: position 46,488,353 of record JARFYF010000002.1, on the reverse strand, counting down.
CTAGCTGCTCCAAAGCAGAGCGGAGAGCCAGTGAGATTGCATCTGCTGTAGACCTGTTGCTGCAGTAGGCGAATTGCAGTGGGTCCAGATCCTTGCTCAGGCAGGAGTTAATTTGAGCCATAACCAACCTCTCGAAGCACCTCATCATGGTAGATGTGAGTGCTATAGTGGATAGTCGTTGAGGCTGCTCACCCTGTTCTTCTTGGGCACTGGTATGATTGATGTCCTATTGAAGCAGTTGGGAACCTCATACTGCAGCAGTGAGAGGTTGAAGATGTCCATGAACACTCCAGCCAGTTGGTCGGCACAGGTTTTCAGTACCTGGCCAGGTACACCGTCGGGTCCTGACGTCTTGCGAGGGTTCGCCCTCTTGAAGTATGTTTTGACATCGGCCTCCAAAACAGAGATCACAGGGACATCGGATGTTGTGGGGATTCACATAGGTGTAGTGTTAAGCTCCCTTTCAAAGCATGCATAAAAGATGTTGAGCTCATCAGGGAGTGAAGCATCATGGCAATTTATGCTGTTAGGTTTCACCTTATAGGAAATAACAGCATGAAAACCTTGCCACAGTTATTGTGCATCCGATTGTGTCTCTAACTTTACATGGAATTGCTTTATCGCTCTCATGATTGCCTTCTGTAGGTCATACCTGGACTTCTTGTAGTGTTCTGTATCACTGATCTTGAATGCCATAGATCCAGCCTTCAGCAGACTGTGAGTCTCCTGATGCATCCAAGGCTTCGGGTTTGAGAAAACACTATGTTCTCGAAGACACACACCCATCCACGCAGGTCTTGATGAAGTAAGTAATGGTTAGTAATATCATCAAGGATGCTGCCACCCTGGCCATTCCTTTTTTTCTCTTCTACCTTCTGGGAGAAGATAAAGGAGCTTGAAAGCCCAGATGGCCAGGCTCAACAATAGCTTCTTCCCCACTGCTATCAGACTTCTGAATCAATCATCTCTCACACCCCCTACTCAGTGGTGCTACCACATTCTCAGTCTCTTAATTTTACCTCCCTTGATTATTCCGTTATTGTCACTTTCGCATTTCCTTTTGCACCACTTCAGATTGCACTTCTATCTTTGCACCTTTCTGTTATTTTGCACACATTGCTGTATTTATTGTTGTTTTTATTATTACCAGGTATACTGTTTACTCTGTGAGCTTCAAGCAAGCAAGGAATTTCATTGCACACTGGTGTATATGACAACAAACTAAATTGAATCTGAATCTAAATCTATATATAAATCTAATGTTTGTCAAAGGACAAATATTTTCAATCTTCCCTTTGCTCTTCAAAGTGCCATATTAAAGGTTATGTCTCATCTAAAAGTATTGCAAACAACAATCCACAATGGGTGCAATAAAGCAAACATTGCAACTCTGGATTGGCCAGTGTACTACAGCTGCTCTGAAGAAAGGATTCCAGATTTATACCTAAAAGATATTCATTTGTTGTTCACTAAAGGGTTAAAACCAAATTGCATCTTGATTAACCCAACTGAGTTCTTTGACTGAAACAACAGTAAGTTTTGATGAAGTTATTACAGTAACTGTAGGTGATGACCTCCTGATGCATGAGATAGCTTGTGAATTTCTGCAGCAATAATATTAGGCCTAAAATATATATCAACAGTCTTCATTAAGAATTTAATAGAATATGATTGTGCTTGTAATGCCTGATTTTCCTGATCCTCTAAATTTTTCTCTAAATATTCATTAAATCTAAATGCAATGCAATTCAGCAATTTTTGGGTTCAAGCTATTGATTATCTAGTTCTCAAATTCAAATACATTTCAGGAAATGTTGGTTCTAATGATTAATAATTGTGCTTACTTCTGATGAAAAGTAAAATGTAGTTTAATCCCTGATAGTTCAGTAAATTTACCTAATTTTAATCAGAAAGATCTCTCCAATCTTCACTTTCTGCTGGGTTAGCTGATCATTGATGAAGTGGAAGTAGGGGTATTATTCTGCTGCAGCTTTCCTGACAATGAAATATGACTGTGGACAGGAAAGATGTCTTGTAAATTAAAACAGATCTTGGCTTCAATAATACTGAGCTAGTTTCATAAGCTATTTATAGCTATTACTCTTAGGCATCTTAGAATTTTCATTATGGTATGTTTCCAGTGTCAAAAACTCATTGTACCATATGCAAAGAATCCATCAGTCTTACAATCCAATACTTTATTTCTTGTTCAGTGAATGAAAGCAAGGAAATATTTTTAAGTGTGTTCATCTCAACAAGCAAGTTGAAACTTACCATGAAATGTACAAGCTTCCATTAAGTATTTTCACTTGAGTTGAAAATTTAAAAGAAGGACTTAATTAGTGGTTTCATGACACAACCTCCAAAAGAATTTTAGATCAAACAGGTATTCTTAAATGACAATGTAGGAAACACGTAGTGAACAGCAAGCTCCTCCCAACAACAATGTTATCAATAATGCTTTAATGAATAGCATTTGGAGATCAAAGCCTACAGCTACTGTAATAGCTTCAACAAGCCTTGTTGGTTCAATCAAAGAACTCAATCAGATTAATCAAGATACAATTTGTCTTTAACCCTTTAGTGTACAACAAAAGACCCATTGATCATTTTTGGGCCATGTGATGGTTTTATCTGACCCACCGCAGTGAGCAATCACATGCCCACATTGACAGCTCCCCGAACCCCCCCCCCACTTCACTCATTTGCAGCAGCATCTTCTTTCCTGCATGCCATCCATTATGCACCATGGACTTCGATGGAGCAGGTGGAATTTCTTTAATGTACGAGTACATTTGTTATGATACTCTGTAAACCTGCAAGAGTGAAACCCTATGACACCGGGTGAAGTAATGTGATAATGGTGAGCAAGAAGGTAATGGAATCCTAAAGGGACAACACCAAGAGAAGAGTTGTGTTTTCCTAAATGAACGAAAGAGTTTTATCTGCCACCTAACTTTTCGAATGATTATTTGGTAAATGAAAGAACATTTGCTTTAACAGCTAATCATTTGATTAAATTTATACAATGTAAGAGGAATTGCTTTGACAGATGGTTGGACCTTGTCCCCGGGCTTACCCACTATTAAGATTGTCAAAAAAATTTGAATCTCCATGGATTTCTATGACATTTACAAACATGGAAATGTATTTAAAAGACTATTAAAAATAATCACACAACTTTTCTAAATTAGAAAAATTAAAATGTTCAAACATTAGAAAATATCTAAAACACTTTGAACACAGCTTGGCTGAACAACTAAATGCTTTTAATTTAATTTAATTTAACTCAAAAAATGTAAATTACTTGAAACTCATGCAGAGCCATTCCTCTCCATTGAATTGAAAGGAATTGATCAACCTGTGCTGGGTTTAACCCAACAAATGTTGGGCATACAGAAGGAATTTGGTGGTTCTCTGCTGGAATCCGAGAGTGCAGTCAGAATATTTTAAAAAATAAATAAAGGAAAGCACTTAAATTTACATCATGGAGACACAGGAGACTGCAGGTGTTGGAATCTGGAGCAATACACAAAGAGCTGGAGGAACTCAACAGATCAGGCAACATCTATGGAGGGAAATGGACAGTCAACATTTTAGGTCAAGTCCCTTCATCTGGGATGATCAGATGACTTAGCAGGTCAGGCAATATCTATGAAGGGAAATGGATAGTCACCATTTTGGGTCAAGGCCCTTTACGTGGACAGACCCTATTTGACCTAATATACATCAGGGGGTGTATTAAATTTAACTGTAAATATGACACTTATATCATGCTTTCACCACTAAGATATCCTAAAATTGCTGCTTGCGAATCAGACATCCGGTAAGCAATTGTCCCACATTTTTTCCTTTAATCCAGAAGTGACACCATGAATTCGAGAAGTTCACTTATGTACATTCAGCTCTCATGAACCAAATTGAAAAGATGCCAAACTTAGTAATGCTTACAGATTGCATCAGAGCAGTCCAATGTTTTATGTTTCAGCTGGGGACAAAACATGGCACTGGACTACTCAAAGGAATGGAAAGAGAAGATTGGGAACAAAAGAGAATTTCAAGAAAAAGCTTGTTACTAAATTTTCACTTCTCTGCACAAGTAATTTGTTATCTCAGACATAAAATATTTTCTACTGATTCATCACATTCACTAAGTGACTTCTTGTCATAAATTTATTAATAACCATTGCATAGTTATTAATAACCATTATATATATTAATGAAAAGACCATTTTTTCATATGAAAACACCAGGGATTGGTATGGACCTACTGATTTTAACTTCCAGGTCTCATTAACAGGCTGGGTCAACTTACAGTATACAGAAAGTTGTTGAGAATTCATTTGTGGGAATTCACAGGGCATGTGATCTGAAATGGGGGATAATCTAGAGCAAGGGAGGCTTCAACTTTTAGAGCAAGGGAGGCTTCAACTTTCCTTGTGACTTCAAAAAGGAAAGTAAAAGTCAGAATCATGATTCTCCATGTGGGCTTTCAACTACTGGATAGATCCCATGGCATCATAAAATCCCAAGCAGCACATATGGAGCAAGAGTTTGCCTGGTCAGAATGATCACCTTTGGAAACTGCAGGATCCTGCTGACTTTCTATTGGTGTGCACCCCAAGCATTTTAACTGGCCATCTCCTTGATTTCCATTGGAAAAGGAAAAACAGAGTGATAATTCTCATCCTCAGTTGAAAAAAACATTTTTCTCAGTTGTGACAGATTTGTGGACAGCAAATGATTAGTTCCTTTTCGAAAACTGTTTACAGTAATTTGTTATTTATTCTTAATATCAATATTAATAATGATAAATACTTTAAAGAAATTAAAATACTTGAAGGGATCTGGAAAACAGAAACAAAAATTGCTCAAAGTTGTAGTCCATGCTAGTAAGGCAATGAAAAATCAAACTGAGTGTATATCTAGAGCAATAGAAGTGAAATGCAGAGAAAGTTCTCCTTAACATATAAGGTATCTTGGTAGAACGTTTCATGTTGAAATCCTGCATTAAGACCTGAAATATTGACAATTCCTTTCCTCCCATGGATGCAGCTGAACCCGCTGAGTTCTTCCAACAGATTATTTGTCGCTCCAGTACACAGAGAACTTAGACTTAAGGTAATTGATAAAAGAACCACAGATGATGTGAGGGAAAAAAATACGCAACAAGTTGTTATGAAGTGGAATGTACTGTCTGAAATGGTAGTGCAAGCAGATTTGATAATTACAAAAAGGAATTGGATAAATACTTGAAGTTTACACGCTATAGGAAAAGAGCAGGGTAGTGGAGTAACTGAATAGCACTTTCAAACAACTGTCTTAGGTGTAATGGGTCGCAGACCATCTATTTAATACCATTCTTTGATTCGAAATTTTGTTCAACTTGTAGTAAAATACAAGTTCTAAGTCCCAATGCATCTTCAATGTGCATTATTTAGGCTGGCACACTTGTGCATCAGAGTGGATGCTCTATTTACAGCGGTAGTCTTGCGGTTTACGTAGATGTTTCAAGATCCAATGGCAGTATTCCAAGGAGAACAGAGAATTCTTGTTTATCCAAAGTCTCTGTGCTTAAAAGGTAATACAAGTAAAACTAATTAACTGTCCCTATTGCTTATAATAGTTTGTTGTTGAATGGCCTCGTAACAGTGCAGTCTAAAAGTTAACTCATTATGATATAATTTATACATAATGCAGATAAATTATGTACTTTGAGATAAAGCAATATAAGAAGGTGCTATCTCATGCAAGATTTATTTATAATTATAAAACAGTAAACAAACATAAAGACCCAGGACCATCTACTCATTGGCACATTATACTGTTCAATATAATACTGTATTGATGTAAGTAATAAAAAGGCAACTTATGAACATGTTCCACTACATAAATCGGGAAAGCTTGGAAGGTAAGAATCCACTGCTTGTGGCTTTCTTGATATCTGCAAGTAAACGGTTGCAACCCCTAATAATAATCTGCAGTGGTATAATCTATCCTTGAGTATAAATTCAGAATAAGGTCTCAACTGACCTGATATGACTTACCTCTGAGAGAAGCAGTGTGAGATTATTTAATAGTAATCTAGTTTAGCATGACATGGGATATCAAAGTAAAATAAAAATGAGCTTATAAAGTACTTGGATTTCTATATGCTTTTGTTTTGACTTTAGCTATTGCACCTTTTTTAGAGAGCGCTGACTATAACACCTGCTTTTCATGCAAGTATCTAAACTGATAGTGGTAATCAGATCATTAAGGTATATTCAAGGTGATGATAAATATTTGAAAGATTTAGGAATTGAAGGTTATGGGGAACTGGCACAGAGAGGAGATGAGGCCAGCATAGATCAGCCATGATTGTATTGAATGGTAGGGCAGGCTTGAAGGGCCTAGTGACTCCTCCTCCTATTTTCTTGTGTCCTTGTATGCTCTGAAGGCTGGATTACTCACAGCAAGCACCACAAGGCAATTAAATGATACCACCAATGCTGTATTTGTAGTCTTCCAAATTCACTGGAAGTGAACCAACACCAGCATTTTTACTCAGAACAACATCCCCAGCACTGAGGTCCTAATTACCTTCAGTCAGCCCCATTGGACACAAGGACATGAGAAGACAGGTGCAGGAGTAGGCCGCCTTGACCCTCAAGCCTGTCCTGCCATACAATACAATTATTGTGGATCTGCCCAAGGCCTCAACTACTCCTCCGTGCCAGTTTCCCATAGCCCTCGATTGAATATCTATCAAAAATTGATCCACCTCCTCTTTAAAGACCTCCAATGACCTTGTCTCCACAACCATTCATGGTACAGAATTCCAGACATGGGAATGTGTTTCAGTCTCCAGATTGAGTATTTGTTTTAACATTAATCTGCCTGTTCACTGAAGCTGGTTTTGAAAAAATTCTTTCATGTCCCTGCTTTTTAAATCCTTTAAGTGGGTTTCATATATTTTTCTGAATTTTCATATTCTTTCTCAAGCAGGATTTTAAATAAATCTGCAACTAGATCACGTTTTCTTTGGGTACCTGAAAATGGGCTTGAAATTGTATAGTGTGTGGAAAGACACATAAATAACAGGGCTTTCGTTTACACATAGTACAAGGAGTATTGTGTGAAGTGGTGCAAATGCTGCAGCTAGAGAACAGCTAGAGATGCACAGTAACCACAAGCAGTTCTATGTGCTGTGTTAGAATTCTTAAATTACGTGCATGATTCTCTACCATGGCAGGAGCTTTTGAGGTGACAGTTCTCCACAGGAGATGCAGCATCGTGCATGAATTGTAATGTCTAAACCAGGAGTGCAAGGTCAGGGTCAAGACTGGAACAGAAACTGTAGCCCAACTAAGAATCATAAAAGTGTTATGGTACTGAAAGAAGTCATCCATCCATTCTTGTCTGTGCTGGTCTAAAATAACCAGTTCTGTCCACAGCCCTACAGGTTATGGCTCTTCAGAAGGCCCTGCTGTGAACCTGGAGATATCAATGAAAGTCCGATAGCAAGCTTCTGTGGCAAACTCCTTGTTGGCAGCCCAAGTAAGGACCGGCCATTTAACTTAAGTTTGAGCAGGCCTACATTTTCTTGTTAAGGTGTGCTTTGTGGTTGGGGCCTTTACAATTTTTTTCAGCAAATTTCTTCAGCTTAATCTAGCAATGACAAATATGTGTGACACCCTGATGGATGCCACTGATATATGGGCAATGGGTTTCGTGCAATGACACATCACATCACATGCGCAGAAGCCAGCAATTCAGTATCACAGTGCACACTTGTACTTTGTGATTGTTTTTGCATTTTAAATCAGCAGTGTAGTACACAAAAAAGGCAATATATGAATGAATTTCTACACTGGTAATCTCTGCATTTTAGGAAAGCCGTCAGTAGGAGTTTACAGGGGATATATTTACAGAGGATCCTTGAAAACTGCTGAAATAAATCAAACTGTTGGATTGGTTCAGTGACTCTACAACCGCACAATCCAGTTTTCCGTAATACAAAAAGTAAATCATCTACTGTTTACATTATGAATGGGTGCGGTTTAGAAGAAAAATAGCCTGGAGTCTTCAAGCATGCAATAACGACCATATGCAAACATAAACACATTATCTTTGGCACTGGTTTCTTTCGAGGGGCTTGCATTGCGAAGGCGCATTTTCCATAAAGAGTCTGGTCATTGAGCATATCGTGGGTAAGATGACCAAATAAAAGAGCTGATGAGGGAAAACCAGGGGCACGTCCTCTGTGAAAGAGGGGCGTTTCTAAGAACACGCAAGCTGCTTTCGCAGTCTAGTTGGAATTTTTAATGTGTTATTCCTTTCATATCATAAACTGTTAAATAAAATTATTTTAATACGCAGCATATTAATACCTAGTTTTAAAACATGGGAAAACGAGGCATGCACCCCACAAATGGACCAGAAGGGGGCAGGATTTAGAATTTGGAAAGTCTACGTTGCTTTGCGTCTGGAACCAGAGAACAGGAAAAATAAAACGACAATTGAAAAACAAAAATTACAATTGTTGAACTTCGTAAGGCGCGCCTTTTGGTTCTATGTTAAGTGCAAGGTTTTCAGAATCGTGTTCGGTTTTCAGGAAGCTCGTGTCCAAAGCGTCTCGGGACGCTTTGTTTACTCGGGACGTGGACGAGAAAGCCGAAGTGGGACAGACTTCTAATTGGCGTCCTGGGAATTAACAAAACGACACTGCAAAAAATGCATGTCTGCAAATTCTGAAGACACTTTAAAAAGTACCTCGACGTACTGCAAATAATTTGCCGCATGTTTCTTCTTAATCATGAACTATGCATTGAAATAAAACTCGAAGAAATTAACTCTGAGCCATGGTACTGTCGCCACGGTCTGTCGCGGAACCATTGTTGAACCATTCTTCAGCATATTTGCAACTAAATACCGAAATAATGATAGTGGCTGGACGCTACTGTCGGAGTCATATAATTATATAATGCCAGTTTCGTCAAGTTCCCTGGTGGTCTAGTGGTTAGGATTCGGCGCTCTCACCGCCGCGGCCCGGGTTCGATTCCCGGTCAGGGAATAATAACTTTTATCCTCTATAAGTATTTACTTTCTATTTGTATTGAATGGATTACATAAGATATATTGTAAAATGTTAATTTAATTAGAAAAACATTTTTTAGAAGATTATAAATGGAAATAAATAATTTATTTCTCATTTAATTACCAGGAAAATCTTAAACACACGAAAATTATATTATGCTGCTTTCAATAATAGATTGAAAAGGCAGAAACGAAGTGCAAATAATACATTACAAACAATTATTCACGTGGTTGGTTCTTATGAAGCTGGAACTTCTGTCTTCCACTCATAACTTGTCTTCTGATCACATTATCCATTTTGCTTGTAATCCCTTCAAAATCTCTTTTTGTTTGTTACATTGGTCATTTCTTCCTCTTTATGCGAGGTGTCATTATGCCCTTTTTTTTAAATGACCTGCATATTTTAAGTTATTTTTACATCCTTTTACCTTGCACTGTTCGTATGCTATGTCCTCACAAAGTAAGAATATGTTTAAATCAAAAGGTATTTGTTTCTGTGTTTGTGTACTTAGGGAGATATTTTGATCATTTTAATTAAAAGTGATTCATTCAGTGGGATCCAGAGTAATGTTTGAGAATTGTACACTTGATGAGATTCAGTAAGCCTGCCAACCCAATAAAAGATGCGCTGTATAGAGCCCTTTGCCGAATCCATCAGGAGGGACGAGAGCATCAGAGGGGTGACGTTGCCAGGCAGTGAGGTCACCCAGGTGAAGACATCCCTGTACATGGACGATGTTGCTGTCTTCTGCTTGGACCCGAGGTCAGTTTGCAGACTGATTAGCATCTGCGACCAGTTTAAGTTGGCATCAGGGGCCAGAGTGAACCGCACGAAGAGTGAGGCCATGCTCTTTGGCAACT
>JARFYF010000002.1:46337528-46347649 GCA_030265395.1 Rhina ancylostomus | reverse complement strand
GACCATTTGCTAAGTCCCTTATTCCATGCAAAGTATCTGTAAATTTGATGAAGACCATATGGAATTGAAGAGGCTAATCCATGCATTCGTGAACATGCAGCAACACTGTTGATTGCCAATTAACACATTGAGAACTCTTGCTTTATCCTTAAGTGTAGGTCCTCAGCAGAATGAAAGTAGCTCTTGCCAAAGAAGTATTTAATCAAATCATCAAATTCTCCTCCCCTTCCCCTCCCTCCAGTATCTGGTCTTTTGGAGACTTCTGATAAAGCATCACATTAAACATTGAAACACAAGATCATGACTTTCAGAGCAATATATTAACATTGATTAAGAATTGTTTAATGCACAAGAATAGAAATGCACTCATCTTTTGGAATGAGCAGGCTAGTGCAGTACTGCAAGTCTTGGCTATCTATGATCTTTATCAAGGACCTATTTGAGGTGAAAAAGTAAACTGTATCCATGTTTACTGATTATTTAAGACTAGTTTGGAAAGTAAACTGTAAGGATGATTAAAAGAGGCTACAAATAGTTTTAGCTAGGTTGATTAAGTTGTCAAGAATATGGTAGTTGGAATATAACGAGAAGTTACCCATTTTCTTTAAAGTTGAGGGAATGGGAAAGGTTAGATTTTGAGGTGTCCTAGCACACCAATCCCAGGACCTCAGCGAGCAATAAGGTAGCCAGCACCTTCTTCCCAGGGTAGCAATGGCCAATACTGGAGGACATCTGTTTAAGCTGAGAGGAAGAAAGTTTAGGGGAGATGTCACACAGAGAGTGGTGGGTGCTTGGAATGCACTGCCAGGGGTGGTGGTAGAGGCTGATACAGTAGGGACATTTAAAAGACTCTTGGATGTAAGAAAAATGGAGGGTTATGGGCTTTGTAGGAGGGAAGGGTTAGGTTGATCATGGAGTAGGTTTCTATAGGTTGGCACAACATCGTGGGCTGAAGTGCCCATACTGTGCTGTACTGTTCTATGTTAATAACAAAAGCAAATGGCACAAAAGCTTTTATTACAAGATGACATTGTAATATATTATTACAATAACAATATAAGGCATCGGTAAGGCCACGTCTGGAATACTGAGTGCAAATTTGAACTCCATATCTAAGATATATTCATATTTAAGGATATTGTACTGGACTTATTTCTGGGATAAGGGGACTTCCCTATAAGGAGAGACTGAAAATCAGACTCTTCTGTTCATGGTTTCAGGTTTCACATGAATACTGGGCCAATGAAAACATCAGATTTGTTACAGTCCCAGACAGACCTCACTTGAGTATTGGACACCTTCCACTCCCAGTATCCCAGTTCTCTTGTTGCCAGGATATTAATCTGCAAATGTGAACTTTTGTGATTTTTCACCATTGGCGAAAGACACCACAATACTTTGGAATGTCATGATGATTGAGCGATCAGGAGCCTTTCCTGATACCACAGAATCAGGAGAAATTATTTTAATACCTTTTTTTATGGGATGCATGTGTTGTTGGCAAAGTCAGAAGTTGTTATCTGTTCCTAATTTCCCTTAAGACGGTGATGGTGAGGCACCTTATTGAACCATTGCAGTCTATGTGGTTAACGCTATCCTCTCAGTGCTGTTAGGCGTGGCATTCACTAATTTTGATTGTAATGTTTGTTGAATGGACACTTGTGGATAGGCTTTGGTTTATGTGGAGGGAACAGCTGAGAGTAGATCTTTTGAGGGATGATGACAAGTTGCTGAATGGTGATTTTCTGTTTGATGCATAATATGAGTTCTGAGTATTAAGTTCTGTTCACAAAGTATTCTTGTTTTATTACACATTATATTTATTGAATAATTTAACAATTCTAATATTGAATGACAGGAGAATTAGCAAAGTGCATCATGAGCATTTGTTAATTTCTTTCTGTCCAATGAATACTACAAACTGAGATATGTATTCGTCAAAGAATGTTGCGTTCCTTAAAGAATTAAGTATGAAACCATGAGCACTGCTGAAACATGCAAGCCCAATAGGTTGTGTTGAAAGACACTACAAAGGTGCACTCTTGTAAAGCCCTCTGGTTTTTCCATGAACATCTCACTACAAAATCCCTGTTATTTACATGATCCACAAATCCCCAGGCTCTAGTAAAGTCAGACTGCTAATACAGCTGGTGATGGCACTGTTGATTTTAGCTTATGGATGCATTCTCTTCAGATAAACAGTGAACACTCCTTTGGGGATCTGAATTTCAAACAATACAAAGCATGAAAAGAAGAAACCACTTGTGGTGGCTGAAATTATTTTAAAATTGCTTTTCTCTCCATCATGTCTAGAGAGAAGATTAAGGAGGAAATGCATTTGTAAAGATTTTCAGGTAGAGAAAGCTTTAAAAAATCCAGAACAAAGAAAACCTCGCAGAATAACATTTTTTTGGAAATATCACACTCCAATGATAATAGTCTACAGAATGGGACACATAAGCTAAACAAATGCTGACAGTGAATACACTTGCATGTAAGTCATTGTGATAAAAGAAAGGAAGGTCCTGTAAAATGATTCACTGAATATTTATTAGATTTATAAAAAAATTATAGTCTTGGTGTACACCAAAGCCAATCACATTTATTTTCAGATCTTTTTGAAAGACCCTATTATTTAGTACAAAAGCTCAAACTAGAATATGCTTCCTTTTCACTCTTCTCCTCTATGATATGAGCTAAACCTTGTGTATACCCATGATCTAATGAGACTATGGCTTCTGATGACTGATTAGATCACCCCTGTTGACTGCTGCACCATTGTAGCTGAGAAGTATTACTGTTACGGTAAACCCTGCTTGTCATAAACAATTGTAATTTTGGCTTTCCCTTTGATCTGAGAATTTCACACTTAGCCCTCTTCTCCTGGCCTGAGCAAAAGAAGTCTCCTGTCTGGTATCCGTGTCAGCTGTTTCATAGAATCTTTTGTGGTCAAACACAATTTCAATAGTTACAACGGGATTACTCCACTCCAATGGGATTCAAATAGGAAGGAAAATGGTTTCAATAGAATGACATATCCACAATGAGGTTACATGTCAGGTGGGGAAAATAAAAACTTTAAAACCTTCCGGTTCTCAGCTCAAACTATGCTAACTGCATTAGTGACATGAAATGTCAAACAATCCTTCAGCACTCTTTCTAAGGGCTTTTAATTAACTAAATAATTTTTGACCATTAGCAGTTCCAAAGATTTCTGAGAATAGAACTTGTACATTAGAAGCCTACTTTTTGATTGTGCTATGAATTTTATGGCTCTATGAATGGTCAAAAGCCACAGAGAAGAAAGATATGATTATGTAAACAAATAGTTTTTCTCTACCTCTCTATCTCTCTCTTTCCATCTCTCTTTGTCTGTCACTCATCACATGTATATTCACAGCCTTGATTCTCTCAAGATATCCAGGGATCTTAAACTTTTGCTCAATTTCTGGAATTGGGAACCACAAACTGTCCTTATTGTACAGCCACTCAGCCCTGTTAATGAAGGTAGTCAACCATGCTTCCTGCAGATATTGCTACACCAGTATGGATACATTAGTGTGTTGTACCTTGCCTTTGAAATACACTCAGTAGAAACCAGTGTGTTTATGGGATATGGCATATTTGTCACCACTTGATCAATGGTGAATTTATAGGCAATTACATTTATCTGCTTGATGGAGAACAACATGATCCAATGAAGTATTTCTTGCTTATTGCACCCACTGGCAGCTTCAAACCTGATAAACACGTATAGTTCAGAACATCCATTGTTTGCTCCAACAACCACCAAAACCTCAATCTTAGGACCTCCTGTATTCGACCAGAATGATATGTTCACTTCCCACACTAAATATCCTTAAAACCTCACTGTGAAAGATTCCACTGTTATTGGTGAATTGTGGAATGTATCCTATGGGACTTAGACAGACTGCCTGGCCCAGCTGTCTGGAACTGAATTGGAATCAAATCACACAGATAAGAGAACTGCATTCCAATTTAATGTACCTCCCATTTCTGAGGAAAGCTAAAAGTCAAAAGATTTTCATTCAAAATCACTTATAAGACAATTATAATTCTGAAAAGAATATCAACATTTGAAGTGATTTATGCCAAAACCCCACCTAACCACCACCACCTAATGGTTCCATGAAACTTCTACAAAGACAGAAATGCTTCAAGAGAGCATTTGCAACATTTATGTATGTGACTGATATGGTATGCTTCCTGCTTGTAATATTAAATGTGCTTACTGTAATTTGAAGATTATGCCCAATCGCTTTAGATTTCCTCATTAAAGGAAATACTTCCTCTGCGTGCACCTTCTGTACAAATCCTTGAATCAATTAAGACATCTTGGAGAGATCACCCCTCAAACCTTCCAACCTCAAGTAATACAAGTCCGATGTATGGCTTTCATAATTTCACCCATTAAACCCTCCCATGTTAATGAATTTGCATGCTGTTCTACCTGGTCCAATACACATCCTTGAGGTATAATTCCAGAAGTGGATACAGAACTACAGATGTGGTTAGTTAATGTTCAGTATAACAGCTCTGCCCAAGACCATAAGAAATTGCAGAGAATTGTCTCTCATGAAAATCAGCCTCCCCTCCAGTGACTCTGTTTACACTTCCCACTGCCTTGGGAAAGCAGCCAACGTAATCGAAGACCCCTCCCATTCCAGTCATTCTCTCTCTTCTCCCACCTTCCATCGAGCAGAAGATGCAAAAGTTTGAAAACACACACCACCAGGCTCAAGGACAACTTCTACCCCTCTGCTATAAGACTTGTAAACAGACTTGTACAATAAAGACAAACAATTCCTCTCTCAACCTACCTCGTCATGGCCATTGCACCTTATGTATCTACTTGCACTGCATTTTCTCTGTACCTGTAACTGTAACACTATATCCTACATTCTGTTATTGCTTTTCCCTTTATACTACCTTGTTGTACTTGCGTTTGGAATGAACTGTATGGACGGCATGCATAACAAATTTTTTTCAATGTATCTCAGTACATGTGACAATTATAAACCAACTACCTTTTGAGATAACTGCCAACAATCCATTTAACTTTTTGATTACTTTTGCACCTGTGTGCTCGCTTTTTAATAATTTGTATAAATCTGTCTGCTTCTCCATGGATCCTAGTTTTCCAACTTAAAGAAATCATTCTGATTGCTTTCTTTCAGATCCAGAATAAATGACCTCAGACGCCCACTGTAGCTTCACTCACTGATGTGTTCATGATCCTTTGTAATATTTTCCTCCCATCCACTACTTGTGTCTTCTAACAGTGCTATCTGCAAACTTGGTTATGTACCTTGCCCTGTTCTAGGCCCTTTAACTGTATCATCCTGTGGCTCCACAGCTATCTAGGATCACTGTACTTCTCTTACTCTGACCTTGGTTGCATCTCTAGTTTCATATTCTCATCTTTACTGCTTGTGCTTTCAATTGCCTAGGCCCTTAATTCTGGGTTTTCCTCCATAAAACTCTGTCTCTTTCCTTCTCCTATTTGTGCCTTTGCATGGCCGAGTGTCTGCTTATTCTCTTCCTCATAGTTAGCATGCTAAATTATGATGAAGGTGCTACATAAATTTATATTATTTGTTGTACAGCTCTTTGTATGTTCAATGAAATTATTAATATATGATGGTGCAAGTTTGCAGCCTCAGTACAGACCCCTAAGGAATATGACTTATCACGTTTTCCCAAGTCTCTGTTTTCTATTTCCCAAATAATTATCAATCTATATTACAAGGTCATCTCAAGTTCTATGTCCTCTCATTTTTCAAATTATGTCTTTTGGAACTCTTATCAAATGCTTTCTGGGAGTTCACACTCTCCCATCTACCAGACTAGTGATCCTCATAAAAGTAAAATAACTAGATTAATCAGGCATGACCTATTCTTCATAAATGCACATTGAATATTTTTCATTACCTCATTTGTGTCCAAGTGCTTAATCACTCTGAGGCAGGTAACAAAAGGGAAGTGATGAGAGTTGGGGATTGGATATCTTATGTCAGATGTGGATTGGGAATGGACAATAAGGGATTCGATCATGAAGGGATTGCAATCACAAGGTTTCCAGGCTTTCAGTTGCTGGGATACAACTGCAGGTAATATTGATGGTATGGTGAGGTGGGAAAGGCAGTGTTGTTGTTGGGGAGTATGTATAATTGCTCCTTTTGGCCAATAAGCAATGTCAGAAAGCCAGCCTGCTTGCTCCATCCAACCATGCTTACCTGCCTGAATTTATAGAAGCTCAGATGGCCTACTTTGAATCAGGGACGGAGATATAATCTTAGACATGAGCTTCATGAAACTATTTTAATGTTTTGCATCTAGAGTTAGTGATGGGCACCACATCCAAACTAATTCCATTAAAACCAGAAGATGGAGTGACATTTACAATTTTCTAATCCAAAGACGCAATTCCAAAGTTAAAGAACTTTGATGGAATTTGGAACTTTTTTGTGGTCCATATAATTCATCAGGAATCCATATAATTTATCTAGCTATTGAACCAATGGAGTCTCATGCCTTTTTGTCATTGATGCCTTGATCCAGGATGTATCATGTAACTGAATAACACAGACCAGAAAATCACAGGTTCATTTTGCAGTCTTCAGGCTGCTTACAGTTGGTTTTAGCACACTTAAACCAGTAGTGTAATATTGGGTTTTACAGCAGATTCAGCTGCTAGGACTGGAAATTATTTTTTGAATCTGGTCTTCACAGCCAGCATTTATTGTACTATCCTAACTGCCCTTGAAGAGATGGCAGTGAGTTGCCTACTTGAATGACTGCAACTCATTTGAGAAGTGATGACTGCACTGACGAAAGCTTGGCTATAGTTTAAGAGCTTACACGTGCAGTATTATAGCAGATGAGGACATCTCATCCTGTTAATAACAGCTGCATTACTCTCCTCAGAACAATTTCCCTTTCTACAAGGAAAAAATGCTGAAAAAAATATAGAAGAAGCTGGCATGCACTACTTTGGCTGGAATGTATTGAATTGAGCTTGCTGGAAACTAGGAAGGATAATTAATTAATAATGTTTATTCTTTAAAAAAATTCTGTTATTAATTATAGAATTTATGTTGTAAAAATACTATTTGAGCCCCTGAAACTGCAGGATATTTGTTTGCAGTCCTTTAAGAGTTTTTATTGTTCCTTGCAGAGCCAAAGTACCTTTACATTTGTGAGCATGTTTCCTTCTGACTTAACACAGTGTCTAATATCAAAAAGACAACCAATTAGTTGAGGGAGATTGTTTGAAGTGGCTGCCAGGTGTCTTTCTTGTTATATTTATGACTGTAGTCATTATAAAGGAATCTAGAGGCCTAACAACAGAGAATAAAATTATAGGCTTTGCATTGAGCATTGCCATGGTAAAAGTGGCAGAGCAAAAAAAAAACTGATGATGTGATCATCTTAGGCTGTTAGGGTTTTAAAATAAAGTTCATTCTCATCTTTTATAGCATCGTACATCTCTTCCTATCAACCTTCTGTAGTGTTCTGACTGACCTCATGCAGACAACTTCTTTTGTCAGATAAGGCTGTGTGCATCACGTGTTGGAAAATAAACTCCACTGAAGCATCAACAATTTAATCTTGCAAGGGATCCATTGCACATCTATTTGGAAGAAAATTGCAAGTGCATTTTCCCAGGAAAGGCTTTGAGTTATTTTTGCTTCTCATAAAATCTCAAGGACTTTGCAGAGAACATATTGATCTTTTCCTTTTTCTGAGATTGTGGCTCAGCATTTTCTTTCCTTGTGAACTTCTAGCCAATCGTGGAGTTACTCCTCCACATACCACATGCACTGTGCAAATTGGCAGTACATGCCAAGTGAGCTGGCATGCGGCGGCCTTCTTGGCACAGAGTAGGAAGTGGAGGAGGGGACTGAGCTCTCATTATGGAGCTGAGAGACTTGTGGCCTGGGCTGAGTTTCAGACTTGTGGGCTGGCACCATACCGGGAATGTAGAGATCTATCAGTTATGAAACCATGGGAGTAGACCTTAAGAGGGCAACTGCCTACTGTGAGGCTCTCCATTCTCTCTTGCATTTGTTTTTAATCATTTAAAGCTTTCAAAAGGTCACTGCCAACTGCTGGAGGTAAATGAACCTATGCCACCAACATCAATAAGAGTTAAGATTTCTATGTGGCACACTATTTGCTAGAAAATTGCTGCATTTAATAGCACTGAATTACATTTCTCAGGCTTGAAGCAACAGCAAAATTTTAAGAAAGGCAACTGCATCTGCTTTGTATTGCACAACACATTTTGTCAGAAATGTCAAAAAATATACATATGGTACCATAATCTCACAGTTAGAAAGTATAATGTGTACCAGAAGTTTCTTTCGAGTGCTTTGATTGTAATAATAAGGTATTGGATTTCAAAGAATATGCTTCCTATGTACAAAATGCCTATCTATTGAATCCAGTCTACACTAAGCAAAAAAAGTACCTGTATTACTGATTTGTTAACTTTTGCTTCAAATTTATTTTAAAATGCTTTATTTATTGTTAAATCAGGTTAGAATTCATGAAAAATGTATGTGAAACTTTAAAAAGGGAATTGTTTCCAGGAAAAAAAGTCCTTTTGCAGAAAATAACACTCTGATTAAGGTGTATCATGGTACATTCAATTTTTCAGTAGACATGAGAAAAGTTCAAAGGAGAGTTTGAACCTACAGTCTGTTGGTAAAACCATAAAAATATTCTTAATCTACCACCTTTCTCCATCCTCTGCCCAAAACGTTGTGTATTCCTGTTCTGTTAGTCAGTGTTCTCCCACTACACAGAGCCTCATGTTTCACCTGCCCCAGCCCTAACCTCAGCCCATTCACAGAGAAGAAAAGAAACAGAACCTCTGGTGTTTGACAGAGACTTGACACAATGGGCTGACATGAGAGTGCAAGTGATGCCTATTTGTTTGCCACAATTTCCACGGCATCAGCACTGACACATAGCCCACAGCAAATAGCATGCTGTGGCATCAAGAACAAGCAGCTGGGAAGATTCCAGGCAGTAATATCAATTACTTGTTCTCCTAGCAACACAGAAAAGGATGTAAGGTTTATTTATTCTCTGAAGAATGCTTAAAAACTATTAATACGTTCCAGTTAAAAATTGATCAGAAGCTGGTTCCTGCACCTAGCACACGTCACCACAATGTAAAGTAATAAAAAGAGTTTGGTTAGCTGTTATTTATTGTTAGTCCTTGCTTTCATATATTTCAAAACTGTTGTATGTTCTTAAAGTTTACTAACTGTAGAACAAGTTCTGATAATCTTGTCCACTAGTGCTCTCCATGGTGGATTTGAACCTGCACTGTAACACTGGCATAAGTAATGCAAATGCTGTAGTAGTCTATTAAATCAAGTTTTGTCATTTCCCAAGTCTTGAGCTGAGACAGCCAGAGACAATCCTAAATGATTACAGTACATGCGGCCTCTTCAATCAGTGGTTGATTCTGATGTCTGATGTCCAATGTCCAGTTGTTAGGTAGTACCAATGTCTGGAAAATTACCATCAAAAGAGGCTGTAACTCGCCATAAATGGTTCTCAGCCTGGGGGAAGGTTTACCATAAAAAAAGCTTTATTTAAATTTAACATATCAAGGACATAGGACATAGAATATTATAGCAATGGACAGGTCATTTGGCCCATGATGTTGTGCCAATCTTGATGCCAATTAATACTAAATGTCCTCCTGTGTATCATCCATATCCATCAATTCTCTTCATATTAATTTGTCTATCAGAAAGCCTCTTAAACTCCACAAAACTGCCTGCTTCCACTACTACCCCTGGCAATCCATTCCAGGCATCTACCACTCTGTGTAAAAATAAATTGCCCCTCACATTGCCTTTAAACTCCCCCCCCACCTAAAAAGCATGTTCTTTGGTGTTTGATAATTCTACCCTGAGGTAATATTACCCCTACCAATGAGAGAAGCATGTCATATGCCTTCTTTACCACCTTATCCACTTGCATAGCCACTTTCAGTGAACAATGGACCTGGACCCCAAGATCCCTCTGTACCTCAATGCTATTAAGGAACCTACCATTAACTGTACACTTTCTCCTTT
>JARFYF010000002.1:46257129-46267812 GCA_030265395.1 Rhina ancylostomus | reverse complement strand
AACCACCCCCCCCCCCACCGTCCCCCAACCAATCTTCATCTGTTACCTATTTCTCTCATTTTTTCCTATCGTATGTTTCCCTCAAAAAGTCATGATTGTTTTCAAAATTTAACTTAGAGCTATTAGATCGTGGAAAGAAACTGTGTTGGTCTCTTTGCCTCTTAACATCTTTGTTCTTCATATTTTTTCTTCTCCTGGCATTAGAAATTACAATATGAGATTCATAAAGGATTTGATTTCTTCAAACAACAGCTGCTGAAGTAATTAGTTTACATAAGAGAAAACTCCAATTAAACTTTGAAAATTAAATTAATAGTAATTGTATCTTTTTCATGGTTCTTTGTTTTACTCTATTCACTCCTATTCCACTGATTGAACACATTTGCAAAGCTTTTAGAAAGCAAAGCTAAGACTATAAGAGCTTATCAGCAGAACTTTGTCTTCTTCACAAAAGCTATTTTTCACCTACCTTTGAGTATAACTGCTTCCTGGTCAATAGGTTCCACCATGGTAGATGTTTGTCCTGGTAACTCATTAAAAATAATTTTGTGATCCTAATTACATTATAGGTACCTTGTATAAATCCATTCGTAACTTGAATCACGCAATTCTCATCTAAGGATAAAAAAACGAAGTAGTTTATGGCTAATCTCTTTCAACAATTTCCATATACCTTTTTTCACAGTGCTACAAAATGCAATGATGTTATTTCAACAGTATTAACTCTTATCAATAAATATGAACATGTACAAAGCTGTATCAGCTGAGTAGGTTATTGTTAACAACAAACGTGTGGTGATATTGTATCCATGGTAATAAAACAGGCTGCTGATTAGCTATCACTTGTTTTACATTATCACTGATTGAAAATGACCTCTGTTGCAAGAAAAGCAACAGTTCTGCTACAACATATAAAATTTGATTGTCTAGACATTCTGCAAAAGCAACAACTTATATTTTATAGAAGCTTCAACATGGTAAAACATTCTAAGATGCTTTATAGGATAATTGCCAAAAAACACTTGCTGGAGCCACATAATGGTAATTAGGTCAAATTAGGTAAATTTTAAAATAGTCTTAAAGCAGGAAGGAGACTTCGAAAGGCAGAAAGTGAAATCCAGAACTTGGCACTTGGGCATCTGAAGGAATGGCTGCCAATGGGAGAGCAATCAAATTCAGGATGCTCAAGAGGATGGGATGGAACAAATATTGCACATATTTCATCATAGAGGAGATGTTCAGAGATAGGGAAGGGTGAGGTTGTAGAATGATTTGAATAGATATGGGATCATTAAAATCAAGGCATTTTTTAAAATCAGTAGTTCAGCAAGCACAAGATAGCACGTGAATGGGTTGAGGTGTGATTTTACGGAGGATCAAACGTGGGAATCTGGTCAGCTGTACATTGGTTTGGTTGCAGTGGATAAGAGCCTATCCATGAAGTGTTTACACCAATCAAATGTAGTACCTTCACCACTATTTCCATAACTTTTGTGTAGCCATCTTCAAATAAATGGAAAATCCTTCAACTCAACATACTACCATAAAAGTTGTTTGATTCTAAAAGACTAATTGGGAACAAAGACTGGAAAAACGATTTTTAAAAAGTTTGTTACAGTATAAAGCTAAATACGAGGAGGGGAGTGAATAAGGCTGGGGAGCTGAGGGGACAGATAATAACATGGAAGTTTGATATTTTAATGATTACTGAAACATATCTTAAATGACAACAGCCATGATAGCTCGTAATTCCCAGTTACAGACAGCAAAGGCGATCAGAGGAGGACTGGAGCAGCAATATTGGCTAAAGAGACAATTACAATTGTGAGAATCAGTGAAATGGTTGGAGGATCACCAAATGAGGACACTTTGGTTAAGCTAAAGGACAAAGCCCATCACCTTACTGGAAATGTACACTGGACCTCCAAACCATCCGAAGGAGATGGAAGAGCAAGTTTCCAGGCATTTTTCTGACAAGCACAAAAACAATAGGGCAATCACATCAGGGGATTTCACTTACCTTAATATTAATTTGAATTAAATCAATGCTAAAGAAATAGAGGGCACAGAGTCCCTACATTATTTACACAAGAACTTTTTATTGCCAGTACTTACCAACCCAACAAGAAGGCTAGTGGTGGTGGTGCTGGTGGTGGGGGAGGATGCTGGGGATAGTTAGTAGGTACAACTCTCGATTTAGTTTTAGAAAATAAAGCCAGGTGGCAGGAAATAAAATGACTGGAAATTGTTCACCTTATTTTTGTGCTTTGAACCAACACTCTTTATAATGCTAATGCCCAATCAGGTGACTTGCAAACCCCACCCCCAGCAAAATTGGTGAAAGGGTGAGTTAAAAATTGTTAGCACCAGCGCTTTCACACTGAGTCACGTATAGAATCGTTACCTGAGTTCTCAATGACAGGCGCCTGTGGAGTTTGCTGCTTCTGTATCATTGCCATGCTGACTGCTGGAAACTGAATCAGAGCTTAAGGAATATTCTCCACTGCAACCACAGAAGAGAGGCAAAAATAGCTGCCATGGAGGTGAGGGAAAACTGGGGGAGGGAGGTTAAGGCAAAAAAAGGGAAGCTTATATCACCAAGAGGTTAATACTGCAGAAGGCCTAGCCAAGTATGGGAAGTGTGCACGTGAAACTAAAAGAGAAAGTAGGAAAGCAAAGGCAGGTAAAAATACTGGTAAGTAAAATCCAAAGAAAATACAGATTTATCTTATAAGTACATTGAGCAAGAGGACAATTAACTCAAGAGTAGGACCTATTAGGCACTAAAAAGATAAGCTGTCAATAGAGGCACAAGATGTGCCTTAACTTCAAGATCAGCATAATCTTCACAAATGTGCAGATTATGCTGATCTTGAAGTTAGGGAGGAAGAGTAGGAAACATTGGATTCAATTAAAATAATAAGAGAGCAAGTATTGAAGTGTTTAGTACCCTTGAAAGTGGATACTATTACCAGAGCTGAATAAAGTATATTCCTTACTGTTAAAAGAAACAGGAGAAGATATTGTGGAGACTCTGACCATCATTTTCTAGTCTTCATGTTTACTGAGGATTGGAGGACTATTAATTATATCATCATTTCAAAAGATAGAAGGGGGTAAACCAAATAATTACAGGCTAGTTAGTTTAAATTTATTGGAGACACAAGAGACTGCAGACGCTGGGGTCTGAAGCAAAAACGAACTGCGGGAGGAATTCAGTGGACCAAGCAGCATCTGTGGGTGGAAAGAAATTGTTAACATTTTGAATCGAGACCATGCATCAATCCTGATCAACCCACTGAGTTCCTCCAGCAGATTGTTCTATACTCCAGTTCAAATTTAGTGCTAGGGAAATTATGCTGGTGCTTGAACATGGTGGCATAGTGATTAGCATTATGCTATCACAGCGTTGGCGACCCAGGTTCAATTCCAGCCGCTGTCTGTAAGGAGTCTGTACGTTCCCCTGTGTCTGCATGGATTTCCTTTGGGTGCTCCAGTTTCCTCCCACATCCCAAAGACATAGAGGTTAGGAAATTGTGGCCATGCTATATTGGCACCAGAAGCGTGGCGACACTTGTGGGCTGCCCCCAGAACACACTGCACAAAGTTGCATTTCACTGTGTATTTTGACGTACATGTGACTAATAAAGAAATCTTATCTATTTAATTGTGCTCCCTTGTTGCAAATACGAGGCAGTATTACATGAGGTGGCTGGTTATTCCTGTGGGTACAAAATTCCCATAGAACTGGAGCAATATTCCTTGTTACAGTTCTTTCCTGGGAGGGAACTTATGCTGGTTATATTTCTTGAGCTTATTTCTGCCTGGAGAGTCAGGCATTATTGTGTGTGTGTCAGATGCATGATGCATTGAGGGAAATCAGACGCTTGCCAAGAACATCCTGACAAACAGCAGTTTGGGCTGGTCATCCTCTGCCATTGCAGTTCCTCTGAGTTTGGCATCTGCTTTCCCACTGGCCTAATAAAGACAAATTAGAATGAGAACAGCTTTGCACAATTTAGCCAAATAAAGTGAGCACAAGATCTAACTGATGCTGCAGTTGTAGCATGCACAACTCAGTGAAATCTCAGTGCCAGTTTGCTTTCTAAGATGCAAGATTAAATGCAATATATAAATTTAAAATGTATATTGCTGAAAATTGTTCATTATTGGCACTACATAATATGTTGCACAATTGCAGAGGTAACATGGAGCTACGAAGCTCACTGAATAACAATTGGAGAGAATATATACTGTCTTCTTTATTAAAATGGTTTTCTTTCCTCCACTGTACATGCATACATACATAATTGGCTCACCGTGTTTTGCTATATTTAATAAAAAACCCATAATTTCCACTATGCTTCACAAATTAGCTAAGTAATTATTCAAATTCTCTGTGGACAGGTACAAGTAAATGGACAATTCATGAACTAAATGATCTCAGCAGTATAATAAAACAAATGATAGTGAACTATCAGCGTTATTGACATATACTGTGGAAAATGTAAAATGGTGGTTGATTCATGACTATTCTATCCACAATACTGCCAAAGATAATTTCATCCTCTTAAATGTTTAGTCTCAAAAAATACTTTGCGTTCCATCTTTTAAGTAATATCTGATCAATACTGCCACAATAACTACAATTAGGCAAAGGAATTCATCTTTGGTGACTACTGCTGGATGTTTGTGAGTATTGAACCCTGGTTGAACTCACCTTCTACAGAATCGATTTCACCGAGCCATTGGACTGAATTTAAAGACTTTATGTTTACCACTAATGATCAAGGATGTACCCTGTTCAATTCTGCTGCTGTCTGTAAGGAGTTTGTATGGTCTCCCTGTGTCTGCGTGGGTTTCCTCCGGGTGCTCTGGTTTCCTCCCTCATTCCAAACAAAACATAGAGGTTAGGAGCTGTATGCATGCTACGTTGGCGCCAGAAGAGTGATGACACTTACAGGCTGCCCCCAGAATGTTCTCAGTAATGCAAAAAGATGCATTTCACAGTGTGTTTTGATGTACATGTGACTAATAAATATTTTATCTTATATGTGCCTTGATTCAAATATCATATGAAAAGGAATGAACTTTTGTTTGCTGCAGCACTAACAATACTTTCAATGATGATCCAGAATTTGTAGTCAGCACTGAACCCTACAATTGCTGTTGACCTACATGCTGTTTTCCCTAGGGTAGCTGGCTAGATGAAGGTGGCACCTCAGCAGCAAAGCCCTATATCTCTTCTGGACAAATCGTGTTACATGAATAAGCCCCTTACACAAATGCTGAAAGCAAGTTGGAAGTTAGCTAAGTCTCATTCCTGGTTTAGCTGATTGCCATAGTATTCAAAAATTATGAGAAAATCATCAAACCATTAAACATATTTAAATATCATAATTTTGTTGCAAAATTAAATACTTAAATTCACTTGAAATTCAATTTAAATTAACAAAAACAATTCAAAAAGTTAAAATAAAACTTACCTTAGTTTCTTACAACCTCTATTCAAATAAGTGAAGCCATTCCTGCACTGGTCTAACCCAACACAGATTGTTCATGTGAATTCCCCATCCTGAGTGATGGGGACTGTCATTACTTTACTTCCTCTCTTTGCACTGCAAAGTTGAAGCACCATTGGAAACACCCTGGTAAATAGGTGAAAAGAACATTGGGAATTGTAAACTTGCAAGTATTTCCCTGTAAGATCCTGAGTCTGCGAATGAAGTGTCATTGATAGGGAGGTAATGGACAGGATTGTCTTTTGGATATGTCTGTTCCTTTCTCTAAACACTACCATGAGATCTTTCACATTTTCACAAGTATACAGAGAAGAAATTGGTATCATATCTCATCTAAGATATGGCGAATAGAATATGGTTTTCAATGCCTGGTGCTGTGGATCACCCAGCCTGTACAACATGCATATGTTTTTTGTGAAATTATCCAGAAGATGAAAAGTTAGCCCAATGTGCTAATTTTAAATTAACCATAAATAGTAATTTTGGATACAAAAAAGGCCATTATTTAATCATCATATACAATAGGTTGAATCAAAATCTGCATGTTTCAACACATTAAGTATTTGGCAGAACACAGCAAAATAATTGAATTTCTGACACAAGATTTTGGTTAAAAATCGAAAGAGCAGGGAGCCCTGTGGTGTGAGAGTGGCTGCAACTCACCACAAGGTCCAAGCACGTCCACTTTGGAAAGAAAAAAACAAAGAGAAATATGTTGGGGAATTTTATGGAAATGGATTGCATATTCCACAGTATGTTGAAAGGAAATTTAATAATATCAAGATTGTGGCTGGTTTAGTTAGACAGAGAGACAGAGGAAGAGTGTTCCCATGAAGGGATGATTGAAGAACCAGGGAAAATGATTTAACATTTTAGGGGAAATATACCACAAAAAGTGTAATTATCTAAAACTCACTGCCTCTAGGGATGTGGAAATAGACTCAATGCTTTCAATGGGATTGGATGGAGAAAATGATTTGCAGGGCTGTGGGGAAAAGTGGGATAATGGGACTGATGGTACAGACTTGATGGGCTGTAGCAATTGTATGATTTGCTTCCATGAAGTGGGTTTCATGATTGAGGTACATGCAGAGGGAATAAGGAAAAAAATAGCAAGCAGGGGTCAGAATTAAGTTTAGTGCTGTTGGGTATGATTTGACATGAGGGGCAAGAGGAAAGGAAGGTGAGCAACAGAGAGAGCAAAATGGATATGTAACTCAGTGACAGAAAAAAAATCAATGAGCATCTAACAATGAAAAGTTGAGGGTGAATTGAGCTGAGAAGTGGATGGTCTTGGGGGAAAGATTTTCTATAATTTTCAAAATGGTTCTAGAGTTGTGGTCTACCCTGGTATGATGCTGGACAGTGGAACCAACTAGGTGCCAAATGGACTTGAGTTTGTTCAAGGAAGCAGACACAGCAATGTTATTTGTTCATGGTATTTATTACAAAGCAGCAGTTTACAGTATTATACAAAACAAAATGCAGGTCTGTTACAAATTGCATATTAAAGCTAATTGTCAAAGAAAAAGTTCTTATCATATTTTGGAAAGCACAGGTTTTAGCTTATTTATTTCATCTATATAAAGCTGTAAATTACACTACACATTGACTAAAGTTTTAGTGAGCATTTTTTCTACCATTCCTGCTTATTAGTCCAGTTAATTTTGCCAAACTGGACACTCTGGAGAGTTCCCGCCATTTTTCGGACTGGACAGACTGTTCCAATGTATTCTGGGATTTCAGAGTGGAAATGTCTTCATCAAATAAATGTATCTCAGAGTAGATTCGGGAGAGCTCTTCTTCCTTACTCGAAAACTGTGATAAAGGAGTTGATATTTGAAGCTCGTAAATACCAATTATTATTTTTAGGTTTGTTTACTCAATTTAAATCAATATGACTGGTCAAGGACAAAAATTCCAATTCAAAATTTCAGTAAATCAATTGAACCCACCCTGTCCACCCAGGTTCTTGCTCCCTTTATTTAGCTTTTCCATCCACTCTTCCCATGTTACCTGGAAATTACCCTCCCCTACTTGGTTCAATCTGCCATCACCGACACACCGATCCACCTGGTTTTTTCTCCTTTTCCTTTCCCGTATCCTCCCCCAGCTGGTTCCATCTGCCCATCATCCCTCCCTTATCTGTTTCCACCTACCAGTTTGTGCCTGACTCCACCCTCTCACTTCTATAATACTAGCTATCTTCCATCTACGCTCCCTTTCCTGATGTAGGGTCTTGACCCTAAATGTTGACTATTCCTTTGCCTCAGTAGATGCTGCTTGACCCACTGACTTCTTCTAGCAGTTTGTTTTTTGCTCCAGATTCCAGCATCTTTAGTCTCTTGTGTCTCCATTAAATTAAGTTTGGTCCAGAATACACATCAATAACAGTCAATACAAGACATGCTACTTGATCTTGACGGTAACTTTACAGATCAGGGACCTGGCAGAGAATCCAGCACTCCCCTGAAGTTTCAATCCAAATTGTGTACTCAAATCCCAATTGTGATTTGAACTCAAGACTTTTGACCAAGAGGCAAGAATGCTATCATCCAGCCAAACTGGTATGAAAGTCTGCACATTATAATTGCCCTTAGTGGCAGATGTTCTTAAAGCTCCAGGTGCAGGTAAAAAACACTAATTAACAGAGGATGTATCATGGTATCTTATAATATGATTGCAATTTCAACACACTTCAAGCAGGCGTAAATGGACAGGCACGGTAGTGTAGTGGTTAGCGTTACACTATTACAGCACCAGCGACCAAGGTTCAATTCCAGCCACTATCTGCAAGGATTTATACATTCTCTCCCTGACAGTGTGGGTTTCCCTCAGGTGCTCCGGTGTCCTCCCACATTCCAAAGATATACAGGTTAGGATGCTGTGGGCATGCTATGTTGGTGCTAGAAGCGAGACGACACTTGTGGGCTGCCCCCAGAACACTCTATACAAAAGATGCATTTCACTGTGTGTTTCGATGTACATGTGACTAATAAAGATATTTTATGAATGAAAATCATATTTTGACATATTTACTAAGTATTTGGATTTGCAGGGGGCATTCAATAAGGTGCCACGAGAAAGCATACTGCAACAGATATGAATGCACAGTAATTCTGAAGAAGCGCCTTCAACCTGAAACATCAGCTTTGCTTTTCTTTCTGTGAATGCTGCCTGACCTGCTGAATATTTCTAACATTCATGGAAATATTGATTTTTTTTTTGTAAGAATGCATGAGTAATAAATTGGTCTGGATAGGAGATTGACTAACTAACAGAAAACAGAGAAATTGAATAAATGGGTCAGCTTCAGACTGGTAAACTCAGGAAGGGAGTGAAATCTTAACTCTGTTTCTCTTTCAACAGGTGTCCGTGACCTGCTGAGGGTTTCCAGTATTTTCTGATTTTGTTAAGAAAGGATATATTTGCAGTGCGGAATAGGTTCACTAGTTTGTTCCTGAGATCCACATGAGAAGAAGGTGAGCAGGCTGGCCCTGTATTCATTGGAGTTTAGGAGAATGAGAGGTAAGTATATAAGATTCTGAGCAGGATTGTTGAGGTAGATGTAGAGAGGATGTTTCTTCTGGTGTGGGCATCTAGATCTGAAGAGGCACTATTTCAGATTATATGATCGTCTATATAATATGTAAATAAAGAGATTTTTTTCTCAAAGAATCACGAATCTTTGGAATTACCTACAACAGTGGAGATTGACTTATGTTTGAACTACAAGGGAGTCATGGGGAATGGGGAAAGAGCAGGAAAGTGGTTTCAGTGACAATGCAATTCGAATGTTTACTGATCACTATAAAACAAAGCTGAACTCTGCCCCGGCACTTCAGAAACACCAATCCTAGTTTCATATTCAAAGCAACGTAGATTATACAGCTAGCACCCGGAAGAACTAAACATCGAGAACTTTTTTCTATTTCCATTTTTAAATTTTGAGAGAAAACAAATAAGATGTCAAACAGTATTCTAAACTTGTATTGTGTAATAATCCTCTGCTTTCTTTTAGCTTTTGTGGTGAATTTTTTTTACTCCTGTGCAGAAACTTACTAACATTATAAGGTAAGTGGCCTTTTTATTTAATGTATTACCTCTGGCTACATTTACTTTTCATTTATGTTATAGTTTCTAATGTATGATCTATGCTGAAATCCTGACATGTTTCAAATGATGCACTATTGCTTTTCTCAGACACGGCACATAGTCATTCTTATCTTGGAATGGATTATTTTGTTTTCTCATATTTACTCACAACAAACTGACTCTCAGAACAATCCCATCAATACCATTACCCACATATTTCTACATAACCTATTTTCTCGCACATCTCCATCAATCCTCTCTTGATCTTCCTACTCCCCACCTGCAGTAGGAGCAAGTTACAAGCAAAACATTCTTGTGATGTGGGAAGAAACTGGAGCACTGGGGGCGTGTTGGGGGTGGGATGGGGAGGTGTCCCACATTGTTCCATGGAGAACATGATAACTCTATATGGATGCTACCAGAGGTCACAATTTACCCACTGAAGCTACCTGCTGCACCACCATATCACAGAGTGCTTCTTATTTTAAACACAGCATGGGTATTGACCATTCCTGGCTAATGGGTTAGATACATTGTAGAGCTCTTTCTACATTATCCTGACAGTGTCCCCTCTGCTCCCCTCTTTATACCAAGTGTGGGCATTGAATGTTGATGGGGCATGGGTTTTAGTCAGTAATCTATTTCACTCAGTTTGATTTTAAGATTCTGGTGCTCTGTTATTTGAACTGAAACCTAACCTGGAATTCATGAAGCCACACCTCTCTTTGAGCAAATAGATAGCACTGCAATCGTTCATTGTTCTGAAACTATACTGAAGGCATTAAGTAAACAAAAATGTTATGTGTCATCAGTCTCCATAGCTTGGTCAATGATGAAATAATAGCCTGCTGAGTCAATACATCTGCAATGAATAATTCCTTATAATCATCTTTACATATGAACCATCACAGAAACTAGAAAAGACATTTTGTACCTTACCTGCCTCTATATTTCGAGGGAGTGGCATATTAAAATCAACTGCTGATACCTTCAACTACTTCCAGTATTACATAATTTCTTAGAGTTGAGGCCTGGGCCAGATCAGCCATGATTATATTTAATGGTG
>JARFYF010000002.1:46161180-46175201 GCA_030265395.1 Rhina ancylostomus | reverse complement strand
ATCTGTATGAACGGTAGGCAAGATAAGTTTTCCACTGTACCTCGGTACAAGTGACAATAATAAATCAATTCCAAACAACATGGAATGGACACAACTAAGTAATGTCACAAACAGCAGATAAGATTGAAACTTGGCAGTCCTATTGCATCTAGTTATGAACAGTAGTGACAATTGAGCAGCTAATGGGAGGAGGCGGCTACAAGAACATCTCCACCCTCAATGATAGTGGGTCCAGCATGTGTTGAAAAGACAAGGGTGAAGCATTCACAATGATGTCCAGCCAGGTGTGACAAATAGGTGATCCATCTCAGCTTCCTCCTGAGATTCTCAGCATCTCAGAAGCCAGTCTCCAGTTAATGTGATTAATTCTGTGTGATATTAAGAAATGGCTAGGGACACTAAATACAGCAAAGCCTTTGGGACCAGAAAACATGCAAATTGCAGAATTGAAGACCTGCACACCAGAACTGTAATGGAAGCCTGTCCATATTCTTCCCACAAGGAGCAGGACAAATCCAATCTGGCAAATTGCCACTCAACAAATCTACTCTCCATTATCAGCATCAACGATGTTATCATGCAGCATTTACTCACCAATAATCTGCTCACTAGTACACAGCTTGGATTTTGCCATGATACATAGCTCGAAATCTCATCTAAGTTTTGGTTTAAAGTGGACCAAACAACTGAATACTGAAGGCGAGGTGAGAGTGACCGTCATTGACATTAAAACAATATTTGATTGAATATGGCATCAAGATATCCTGGTAAAACTAAAGACAATGGGCATCAAGGGGGAAACAGGTTGGAATCATACCTTGCACAAAGGAATGTGCTTGTGGTTGTCAGAGGTCAATCATCTCAGTCCCAGGACATCACTGCAGGAGTTCCTTAAGGAGATGGCCTAAGCCCAGCTACCTTCAGCTGCCTTATCCTTTCCATCATAAGTAAGGTCAGAAGTTAGAAGGTTCACCAATGATTTGCACAATGTTCAATTCCATTCCCAAATCCATGCAAATAAACCAGCTCATGTATGCATGCCGCAAGACATAAACAAGAACACAAGAAAATAGACTGAGTAGGCCACCAGGCCCCTCAAGCCTGCTCTGACATTCAATATGATCATAGCTGATCCAATTCCTCTTCTGTGCCAGTTTCCCAGAACCATCAACTGCTTGATCTTTCAAATATTTATCTGCACTTTACACATACATAATGATTACACCTCCACCACTCTCACGGGTAAAGAATTCCAGAGATTCACTACCCACCGAGAAAAGAGATTTCAACACATCTCAGTTTTAAATGACCAACCCCTTATTTTGTCCCCATGTCTCCATTAGTTCAACAATTAGTTCCTAAAACATTTCAACATCTCAACATCTATCTTGTCAAGGTCCCTTCAGATCTTATATGTTTGAATAAGACAACTTTTAGACAATGGCCTGATTAGCAGCAGGTAACGTTTACACCACGACAGTGCTAGGCAATCACCATTTCCAACAAGAGAGAATCTAACCACGTGTCCTTGACATTCAATGACTTTATTATTCCTGAGTCTCTCACAATCAATATTCTTGAGGTCACAAGTGACCAGCAGGTCAACTGGACCAGCCAAATAAACAAGATGGTTACAAGAGCAAATCAGAGGCTGGGTATTCTGCAGTGTGACTCACCCTCCTGATGCCAAGAAGCCTCTTCACCATCTACAAGTTGCAAGTTGGGGGCACAGTAGAATACTTTCCATTTGTCTGAATGCCGCACCAACAACTCTCAAGAAGATCAACAGTTTCAAAGCAGCCAAAAGGATTAGCACCTCAATAACCATCCTCAGCACCCGCACACAGTGACTACAGAGTGTACCATCTATAAAATACACTGTAGTTACTCTTCCAGGCTACTGAAATAGTACATCACAAAGTTGTGACCTTTAATATCAAGAAAGACAAGAACAGCAGGCACATGAGAACACCATCACCTGTAAATTCCCCTCCAAATTGCACACCATTCTGATTTGGAACACGCTGTCAGATCTTCTTGCCACCGAGCCTAAATCCTTAAGTCCCAACCCAATAGCATCATGGGAGTATCTTCACCTGAACAACTGCAGTGCTTTAAGGTGTGTTTCACCACTACTTTTCTAAGAGCAATTACAAATGGGCAATAAATGCTAACCTTACCAGGGACACCCAGATTTTGGGTGTGGAGGATTGTTTTTGCGATTGGAAGCCGATAACCAGTGGTGTATTACGCAGCTTGTTGCATACATTAATGATTTGGATGAGAATATAGTAAGTATGATTAGTAAGTTTGCAAACTTACTAATCATACCTCCTATATTCTCATCCAAATGGGCAAAACAATGGCAGATGGAACTTAATCC
The DNA here is from genome assembly GCA_030265395.1 of Rhina ancylostomus. NCBI lineage: Eukaryota > Metazoa > Chordata > Chondrichthyes > Rhinopristiformes > Rhinidae > Rhina > Rhina ancylostomus. The sequence goes on along the minus strand of JARFYF010000002.1, from coordinate 46,172,818 downwards.
TGATAAGTGCAAGGTGATTCACTTTGGAGGACTGAAAAGGGTAGGACATAATATAATAAATGGTAGAGTCCTAGGTAGCATTGAGAATGGGGGACCTTTGTGTACAAGCCCAATGATCCCTGAAGGAGGCAGCGCAAGTAGATAAGGTGGTAAAAGACAGACATGGCATTAATGGCATAGAGCTTCATTAGCTGGGACACAGAATACAAGAGAAGGGAGGTCATGGTACATCTTTATAAAGCATTGGTTAATGCATAGTGGAGTACTATGTATATGTTTTGGTTGTCAGAAGATAGGAAAGATGTGATTACACTGGAAAAACTGTAGGTGAGATTCACTGAGATTTGCATGGCATGGAGCCTTTCAGTTACAAGGAGCAACTAGAAAGGCTGGGTTTGTTTTCCTTGAGGCTAATGGGGGGGCCTGATAAATGTTAATAAAATTATGAGAGGCATAAATAGGGTGGATAGTACTTAGAGGAGGTTTTTGAAAGAACTTTTTCCATCCAGAATGTGGTTGGAATCTGAAACACACTGCCTGAGTGTGTGGTAAAAGCAGATACTCTTGCAATGTTTAAGAAGTATCTAGATGAGGCCTTGACTAGATAAAGCATAGAAGGCTATGGATAAAGAACTGGTAAAAGGGATTAGTATAGCGAGATACTTGATGGACATGATGGATCAAAAGGTCCTGCTTCTGTGCTGTACTACTTTATGAGAAAATGAATAAATGAGAAAATAACATCCTTAACATGCAATGATTACTGGGGTGGGCTGCAGTCCTGCTGACCCTTTGATGCATTTGCCTATGAAGTAGCTAAATACATCAAGTTACTGTAGCAATCCAACTCCTGACTTTCATGAACACTTGTCCAAGTAAGCATCAAAACAAAACTGGTTGTACATCTTGCATATAATGGAAATTATAAGCTGTTTAACACAAAATATATCCTTAATCTACTAAAACTTCACATAGTTTCTACTTCCAGGTCTAACTAGTTACTTAACTGTGCAACAAATCAGAAATAGAACATGCAAAAAGAAATTCATAAATATTAATAACCTGTAACTCAAGTCTGCAGAATTTCAAAAACCTGATTTCAAGTAATCCAACACTGAACTGAAGATTAGAACCAGGCATTTAATTACAGAGTGCACCTTGTTATGTTTACACATACATTAAAATTAATTGTGCTAGGCCATGATGCAATAATTAAATATAAATGGCAATGTTTTATATTAAGTTACACCACAAACAAATCCTGTATTACTTATATTCCTTTATCAAGAGATTAGGTTTGGACATGTTATGACAGCAAAACTTAGCTCATATTTTTTGAAATAATCAGTTGACAATATATTTTGAATTAAAGAACATATTTAAAAAGAATCTGAAATAATCAGATTTTGTTGGCCAATCTACTTCCACTTTCTTCTTGACATCAACCTTTGCCCAGTAAAGGTCACATTTCAGCTGGGAGGGTGGGAAAACAAACACAAAACATTCAAAAACAGTAACTGCTTTGTATGCTGCTCTGAAGACTGTTCTTGCAAATACACCATTTTCTAGGGACAGAAATGTAATCTTGTTTGAGAGGCAACACTATTGGGCAACCTTACCAATCATTGTCCTTGAGATCAACCATTTCCCAGACACCAAAAAAAGATCAGAGATACAGTATATGCAAAGATTCATATCTCTACCACCTTGGGATTTCCAGGGCCTCATTGATAGGATGTTGAAAGTCAGAACCAGATTTCACCTGCTACAGGATGGTGGTGAGGTCTTAAAGAGGTGAGAGAGACTGCTCAGTTTCCAGTTTTATTTCTCTTCTTTAAATGTGGCTGTAGGTCAAGTAAACATAACAGTGTGCTCTGGTAGTATACTCTTCTTAGCTACAAGGTCTGTGGGGGCCCTTGTGAGGAGGTAGGTATCAGAAAGATAGCTAACTAACCTGTGTTATATTATTTTACAATCCCTCTTAGAAATTTTTTTCCAAGCAATCAAGACATTCTGATGGTGATCAGTAGCCAAAAGGCTTCATTCTCAGACCGATAAAATAACTGAACGCATAGTTGTAGCTGTGAACTGGAGACACAGATGCTCCAGCTGCCTGGGAAGCTGTTGTGTAGAAAATGTCCTTTATTATTGCATCTGTCCACCAGTAATGCATTGCCAAGACTTAGTTTTATTGGTCATTGCAGAAGAATATCATTATTTATCTAAGATCACTCTTACTATTAGTGTGCCCTGATATGCGAGCTGCCTAAATATTGAACGTGTGGCCAAAGGACAAAATGATGTACCACAGAACCAGATAATGATGTAGTGCAGCAAATCAATGAACTTGCCTACCATGACAAATTGCTATAATCTTAACATAAAACATTTATTTCCATCTTGCTGAAGGCTATATGGAAACTAGTACTTTGTAAGAAGATTACCATTTAATCAGCTGCCACCATGAGTGCAAACTTGGCTAAAACTTATTTGGATATATAGCATATAATATAGATATCTAACCATGTATATTGCATTGGACCAAATTGTTCTTACTTTTTATTGTGGTTTGGGAGAGAATCGTTGACTAGGTGCTTTCCATGAACCAACTCTTTCCTAACCTCTGTACCTGTGCATTGCAATGCAAAAGTTTAGTCATCCAGACTTGTGTGTAGGCAATGAATGCGATGGAGGTCCAACAGCAGAACAAGTCAAGATTGTGCTGGGGCCTCTGGCCTCCGGTTCTGTTGTTGGACTCAGCACCAAGTTGAAGGGTGGTGTAGTTACAGATTGCATGTGGCCCCTCATCTTTATCTCACCTACGGCAACCCCATTTGCTTATCAGGGACACTTAAAAGCAATCCAATTGCCACTGGCAGCAGCAATGTGTCAAAAAAACCATTAGGGCAGTCCAGAGCATGGCCTCAGGATCTGCCACCTGCAGCCTCATCATCATTTGCAGATGGCCTTGAAGCAAGACCTAGAATTTAGAGGAACTCAGTGGGTTGAGCAGCATCTGTAGCGGGAAAGGAATTTTTGATCTTTCCGGTTGAAACCCTGCATCAGTCCAATTCCTTTCCCCCACTGATGCTGCTCGACCCACTGAGTTCCTCCAGCAGATTGTTTGTTGCTCCAGATTCCAGCATCTGCAATCTCAGGTCTTTGGAACTAGAACTTAATTTGTGTTGAAGAGCTGCAAAAGAGTAGTGACACCACAGGGATAGCATTGGAGATAAATGTGATGCACGTGAGGTGCCAAGCACAATCCAATTCACGAGAACCTTCATTAAAAACCACACAAAGGAAATCTCTTTCCATATTTCCCACACAATCTGCAAATTAAAATTCTTTGCTTACCACAGACAGAACCACGAACTAATCTTCGTAAATGTGGTCTGTCAGGGAGGTAGCGATACTTGCATCCAAAAATGCTTAAATTGGAAGTATGGTCGCCAAAGAATCGAAGCTGCCGGTATGTCTCCCCGCAGCGATAGCAAAAATTAGTGTTGCATTGTGAACAATTCATGTGATCGCAGCCTTCAGTCCTCTGGATATGAATCTTTAATTTAAGAAAAAAACAAGTATGTTATTTTAAAAATATGGAATTTAGGCAGAAGTATGATTCAGATTTTTATTTGTTTAAAATAATAAACAACAGAAATCAGAAAATTTTCTTTGTTTTTCTTAAATTTCTTTACTTTTCAGAACAATAGTTTACTTTTATTTTGTTATGGAAGTTATGTATAATTTATGTTAATTTGTTCAAGTAATTTATGTTTGTAATATACTGTGCTGCTGCTGCACAAAGCTAATTTTCATGGTATTTATACCCTGGGTATGTATACCCATGACAATAAACTTGAACTTGAAAATTTTAAGGCTATAAATACTCAGCTCTTAATCATGTTGTTAGCCAGTTTGGTGAGTTCATTAAAGTTATTAGATGTGGTGAAGCAATTTGTTATTGTGTCCCTTCCGTTGAATATTACATTTGCAAATAAAGCACTGAGTTTTATCATTTAACTGAACTAGAAGAGAAAATTAAATCTCCTGTGACCCATCGCAATTGGGCAGCATTTTAAAATATCTCTTTTTAAAATGGCTTTAGTAAAAAAAAATTAATATAATTAAGGGTGCTAATAAGGTGCATTTTACTCATGAGGCTGAAAATAAGCTCATCAAAAAATTTGCACTTTTAATCAAAGTGAGCAACCTTATTTTAAGTGATTTAAAAAAATACACATATCTATTTTATACTACACTGGGTAACAGTGATCAATTCCCACTTAACCAACTTCATTTTAGGACCTCTATAAAATCCTGCAAGCAAGCACAATTGATGTAAACTCTCAATAGTAGTTAATTCATCCTGGGGACATGTACAATTTCATACCCAAGTCAGTTATAGCTCTTAAAACTGGTACCAAAAGTATGATCTGAGCCAAACACCATTTACAAAAAAATCCACAATCTTTTGAATTGGTTATACTGCATTTGGACTTTACAACACAAAAAAAAAATTGACTTAAAGTTTCAGACCAAGATATCAGTGTCCCATATAGCACAGAAACCAGCTGATAATACATTGGGCAATGAAGCAAACACTCTACAAACTACTGCACATTTATTAGTTAATTCAGCAGTATTGCTGCTTGATATGGGCAAACAATTATATACACAAACCACTGATGTCCATTTGAGATCAACTAAGTAATGACTGAAGCCTTAGCACTGATGCAGATTAAGTGTTCCTTGTCTTTGTGCATATTGATCTTCCATTAGATCATAACGAGCAGAACATTATTGAACTGTATAGCCGACTGATAGCCAAGTGTTGCCAATTAATGAGTACCTACAAATTTCTTCCTATAGCAGACTCTGATTCTGCTGACTCCACTGGTCTACTGCAAAATGCCTCATATTACAGGGTCGTTCTCCAATAATTCATTGGAAGGAATGATGACCCATAATGACATTAGAGGCCGATACTCGTCCACAAATCAACAAAAGAGGTCCAGACATTTGACTTTGATCTTTAAGGTTTGACAGCCCTGAATGTGCATGAGGAAAGCAAGATGTGGTTACCCGTTATCCAAGTAACAGAGTAAAAGCACCCCCGTTTGTGAGTGTGAACATTAAACTCAAACAACTGATCCTGGTGTAAATTCTTGCCATAAGCACCACCTTTCCAAAGGGGTTAGTGACCTTCATGCAGCAACTCCTGACACCGTCAAATGGATCCAAGACCTCATTCTACAATAACAATTTGTTGTTTTAATGATTGGTACAAAACACGATACAGGTTATGGGAGGCACAGTTAAGGAGCAGTAAGTGCTGAAAATGCACCTATATTCTGTGCAGAAATTAGAACACATGAATGATCAAACAAGTTTGAACCCACCTTGCATTTTGGGCATTTCTGAGCATTTCTTTGTCCATGTTCAATCTCACTGGCCCAGTGACGTAGCAGCTTATCACCCTTTCTGTATTCTTTGCAGTTTAAACCTTCATGCCAAGGAGAGTGGCACTTAAAGCACCAAACAAATTGGCACACAGGACACTGAATCTGTAGGATCAAGGAACAGAAAAAATATTACTATAATCACACTGTCATGAAGGGGAAGGGAAATTCTTCAGAGGTCTGCAAAAGAAGAGCCAGACCTAAAAGTAGAACACTTTAGATAAACATATACTTGCTCAGTTAAAAATATCAAGCTTCCAGTGTCCTGGGACTAAATCTGCCTTGATGTAGTCTACAGGAAGGCACAATATGGTCAGAACCATGTGAACACGTGATGTTTTCATTGGAACTGCTTTTGTTAGCGAAAATTATGGAGTGATTGTCAGAAATATTAAAGTTATTCTAAGGGTGAGACTGGGTAGATGAAAATAGATTGTTTCCAAAGACTAAGAATTAAGAATGAAGTGGGAGGAGGGGCAGGGGAATAGATGAACTTAAGTATAAAACCAAAGAAAGAAATTTGGGACAGACAGCAGGAGAAACTTTGAGAGCCTGTTGAATGCACTACTGGAGTTGAGGGTTGAACTAGAGATCATGCCAGCAGCTGGAAAAAGCTTCTGAAGGAAAGGAAACAAGAAATTGGGAATAAATAATCAGTTGAGCAATAGTGATTTCAGAAGCAGCATTACTTCAGGCTTTGATTCAGCAAGCAAGCAAGCAAGCAATTATGGTAATGTACAATCTACTTCAGAGATATGCAGCCAATCACCACAGTAGGAATGGCATTACCAGCAGCAAAACCCAATTTTGCTGCCTTCCTTTGACACTGCTAACATTTTTATCTTCTTTCCCATTAATCAGTGTGGAGGACTATTCAAATTTTATTGTACTGCTGAATTTCCCAAAGTACAAGGATAAAAAAAACACAATAAGTAGGCATTCCTCAATGGCTTTGAAATCATGAACATGAAGGGATTCCAATCCATTAATGTACCACTGACCAGGAATTAACATCACATCATCTAGAATAATGCTTTCTTTCCTGGAAACAATCATTGTAATTTGATTTCAGCAAGTGTGGAAATATGCTCCCCTCAGAGACCAGGAATAGTACTTTCAGCTGTGTTTAATGACATTTTTGTGGCAGTGACAGACTCAAGTAGAATACACACACACACACACACACACACACACCAAGACTATTGCAACTGTCGGTTTTATAGTACAGAACATTATTTAGCAGTACAACTACGATGAACCAAATGATCCTGACTCATTGACAACTTAAAAGGCTCCAAATGTCCTGATGTGCAAGAGAGTTGCAAAATAATTGTGAGTGTCCAAAATACCAGTGTCTCCTGTATGGTGTACAAACTTGCAACTTAAGACTTAACCAAGGAGGAGGACGGTAACTGGTGGTTGAGTGCTCGAGGCACACAGATCAGCACTGCTGATTCAGCTGTAGATAAAATTGCAATCCTATGTAAACTGGTAACGTGTGGCACTCATTCAAGATTCATTTAGCCAAGTAGTGCAACTGCTACTTTAAAATAGTCATTCTGTCCACATTGCACTCAGGAAATGGTTCTGGGCATCCTCTGCAATGGTATACTCTTCACTCCCTCAAATAAATAAATTGCCTTTGTGGATTTATTGCTCCAAGCTGTTAAAATTAGATATAACTGCATTGAAACTAGAATGCATAACTCAAAAAAACTGTGCAAATAAAAATACTCGAATCTGGCAATGAGCAATATTGCACCAATTTCTGGGTGTCTTAATATCCTCTAGGAAATTGGATTATTGACTTGTTGACAGAATTTTTGGTTGCCTTGTCATCCTTTTTCTGTCATAAAGCTCTCCTAAACATGAAAAATTTATCTTCAGTATTATTTTTCAACCTCCCTTTAAGTAACTACACAGGTAGATAGGATGGTGAAGAAGGGATTTGGCATGCTTGCCTCCACAGGTCGGGCATAGAATATAAAAGCTGGAATGTTACATTGCAATTTTACAGAACACCAAGTAGATCACACTTGGAGTATCGTCTACAGTTCTGGTTGCCACACCATAAGGAGGATGTGATTGCGCTGGAGAAAAGGCAGAGAGATTCACCAGGATATTGCCTGGATTGGAGGACTTTAGTTATGGGGAGAAATTGGATAGGCTGGGTTTGTTTTCCCTGAAATGAAGGAACCTGAGGGGTGACCTGACAGAAGTGCATGAGATTGAGAGGCATAGATAGGGTAGAAAGTCAAAATCTTTTTCCCATGGTAGGGGGTATCAAAAAAAGTGCATAGCTTTAAAGTGAGAGGTAGGAAATTTAAAGGGGATCGTAGGGGGTAAGTTTTTTATTTAACCAGAGAGTGGTTGATATCTAGAATATGCTGCCAGAGGAGATGGTGCAATCAGATATAATTACTATGTTTAAGAGGTATTTAGACAAACACTTAAATAGGCAAGGCACGGAAGGATATAGTCCTAAAGCATGCAAATGAGATTTGTGTAGATGGGCAAAAAGGTCAGCATATATGTGATGGGCTGAAGGACCCGTTCGGTGCTGTACAACTCCATGATTCTGTGACACCTTATAGCTTATCAAACCTCTTACACTGGTGGAATTTTCTCTTGCTTTCTGTAACTGCAACCTAATTTAATGCCCACTGGATTTTTTCTTCTCGTCAGTAGCATTTTATTTGCATCAATTTCTTGTATATCTGTGCAAGAATACCATGCTACCTCTCCAGGCAGAATGGGCAAGGTGTCCCAGACCAAGATATTTCCATAAAAACCATTGTTGCTATTGCTTCATTGACCCATCAAGAGGCACATTAGAGTTATTATAAAGAAATGTCTCAAGCATATTGGCCATTTAATGAAAAATGTGAGAAAAAAAACAATAGATTCAAACAATTATTGCTCCCCAGAACAGACCCCCATCCCACCCTCTGGTCCAATTCTGTTCTAAATAATATTTTAGCTGAATATTTTAACCACACACAGCAGGAATCTACAACAGAGTTCTTACTACTTAATCACTAAATGCTTGATTCTAATGCTTTGAAGAGTAAGAACGGAATTTGACAGAATGCTACTCACTTTGAACTTGTTCTCTGATTTCGTAGGGGTTGGAATGTTGCTCTTCCGCCTGAAAGTAGTGAAATGCTTGCATTGAGGACAGGGTTTTGTGCTGGAATCCACCCTGCTGAGTTCTAGGAAGTAACTGTACTTGACAATATCATCACGAGGCAAATTGGAGATGACAGTGCTTTCATCCATATATTTGCTGCATTCAGTAATAGGGCATTTTATCTCTGCTCTTCCCAACTGCACCTACATGCACAGAAGACAATGGTTTGGAAAAGTTAGGTGTATAGCACGTATATGGAGTCAATACTGCAGGCCAGTCATATGGTTTTCTTTTTGTATTAGCTTGCGTTTGGTTAGGATTGACAGTCAGATAACTTGAGTAAAGGCAGGCAAAATGAAATCAGCAGCTATTCAAGTGCACCCAGCTCAAAACAAAGCTTTCTTCAATCACCCGCCCAAGTACTTCATTCTCAAGTCTGTCAATGTTAATTGAGAGCTGACACCTTTTTCAGAACTTATTAGGATTGGCTAAAGATGAGGAGTTTAATCTTTGTTTCAGGTTAGGGTGTAAATCCCAGTTATTAATTTAACTCAGTTACTCAGGCTCTTGGTCACTAAACAGATAATAACGTTAAACAATTATGATGTCCTTCATGAGGGAAAAAATAAACACTGTTTCTCTTGCAAATCTGCTCATTAAAACAGTTTGTCTTTTCTCTCGAAAGGCGAAGAAAGAATCCTGAAATCAAAGCAGTAAATATTGAATGTACACATTAAAATATTCAACATTTGAAAGAGCATGACATTTTAACATTAAACATCAGAACTAGTTTCTATATTTAAAATCTCTTGAGAGTTTCACTAAAATTATGGAGGATCGAAATAAACTACAGAAAAATCTCAGAAAAATAACAAAAGCTGATCATGTGCACCACATCAGAAGGGACATTCTTAAAAGGGTTCAGGTAGTTCCTCAATAGCTTCAATCCTTTTTCCCCAATATAGTGAATGTTTACAAACAAAAAGATTTCTGCCACAGGAACATTAAGGAATGACTTCATTAATGCATGAGAAACCTAAATTAATTTTTGAAATCTTTCAGAAAATAACCTGGTTTAATGCAATTCTTTCTCTTGTCTAACCTTATAACATACTTACTTTCCAAGATCATTCAAAACTCCTTAAACACAAATGAAACAAACACTACTCTCAGTAACATTTAATACTGAATGACAATGTTAAACTATTGTCAAAATATATTTGAGTGCCTTCAATAAAAACAGTAAATTTTTGGGCTTGGAGACTGACTAAGAGTGGGTCTATGAAAGTAGAAGGATATAGAATGAATTAAATAGATTGCTATCTTCTTCTACATTTACATTGAGAAATTAATTGACATATTGAAACAAGTATAAAAATTTATCTTTCAATTATTTAACTTAATTAATTTGTGGACTGGCATCATCTTTATTCGTGGAGGGAGAGGGCACAGCTGAGGAACTAAGTATGTATTTAAGATCAGTCTTTATGGAGGAAGGTAAGATAAGATGAGAGATATCTCTATTAGTCACATGTACATTGAAACACACAATGAAATGCATCTTTGCATAGGAGTGTTCTGGGGGCAGCCTGCAAGTGTCACCACGCTTCCAGTGCCAACATAGCATGCCCCCAACTTCCTAACCCGTATGTCTTTGGAATGTGGGAGGAAACTGGAGCACCCGGAGGAAACCCATGCAGACACAGGGAGAATGTACAAACTCCTTACAGACAGCGGCCAGAATTGAACCCGGGTCACTGGCGCTGTAATACCTTTATGCTAACCACTACATTACTGTCAGTAAATTGCAGTTGAAATTCTGCATGTGCTAAAAAAAATTGTTAAAGAGAAGATATTACAAAGGCGAGATCACTTAAAGTTGTTTAATCACCTGGTCCTTACTTGTTGAGTAAAGCGAAGAAAGTGTAGACAGTATTAGGGAAAGCTTATTTTTAGGACTGGAGGGAAATGTACAATGGAGTTTCCGTCAGAAAATTTGCTCGGACCACTGCTTTCCCTCATATTTTAATGATTTGAACTTGGGCATACAAGTCACAATTTCTAAATCTGGGCATCATACAAAACCTGGTAGCCCAGTAAATTGTGAGGAAGAAAGCAATAGAGTTCAAGGAGTTATACTTGATTATACTGGTGAAACTGATGGAGGGATGGCAGATGAAATGTATTGCTGTGAAATACACAGTGAGACATTCTGGTAAGAAAAATGAGAAGAAGCAGCATAAACTAATTCTAAAAGGGGTAAAAGGACAGATATATCTGAAGGAATATGTGCAAAGTTTGGGCAGATTGCATAAGTGGTTAAAATGGCATTAAGGATCCCAGGCTTTATAAATATCAGCAAGGAAGTCATGATAAACCTAAGGTTTTGTTTCAGCCACATCTGGAGTACTATGTTCAGTGGCAGGCACTGCACTTTAGACAGGGCATAGAAGACATTTACTAAAATGAGTCCAGAGACTGATGAATGTTATATGATAGAATGCAGAAGTTAGGTTTCTTGGAACAGGAGAGGTTGCCAGGGGATCTGATGGAGGTTCCTAAAACCAGGAAGGGTCTGGCCAGTGTAGACATAAAGAAAATATTCCAATTGATGGAGAGGTCATTAACTAGAGGTTATAGAATGAAGATGATTGGCAAAAGAACCAAAAATGTGATATAAGAAAAAGCATTTCTTAAAAAAAACATGTTGAGTGGTTAGGGTCTGGGATGCACTGCTAGGGCAGTAATGGAGGCAGATTCAATAGCAGTGTTCAAAGTAAGAGGTGGATAAGTATCTGATGGAAAAGAATTTTCAGGACCACGGGGAAAGTTACTGGCTAATTTGCTCTTACATATGGCCATTTCAGACCTCACAGGCTGAATGGCCTCCTTTTGCATGGTAACCGTGTTATGATTCTGTGAAATGAGCAGGACAACTGGCATCTGGACATGTATTATTTTAAAGACATAGCTGGACAGAATGATCAACCATTAATCCATTAATTTCCATTTAGGCAGTGATTATGAACAACATCATTTTTAATAA
>JARFYF010000002.1:46151155-46161170 GCA_030265395.1 Rhina ancylostomus | reverse complement strand
CATTGCAACAAATACCTGCTGTGTTTTTAGGGGAGCTTAGAATTAATCTATATTTAAGTATAAAAGTACAAAGTAAAGTGCTGAGATACTTATAATATTTTGGTCTATGTAATCATCCAGTTGGTGAGGCTAGTCAAATCTAATAGGCCCATTTACCACCTGATCAGCCTTCCTTCAATCAGCAAAATACTGAATGATGTTATTGAAAATGCCAGGAAGCAGCAAATACCAATAATCAATTCTCTGATGCTTAGTTTGGATTCCACAAGGAATACTTGGCTCCAGACCACATTACAGCAAGCATTGACAAAAGGTTGAATTTCAGGTGAGGGGTAAGTAATTATTCTTGATATCAAGTTAGCACTTGACCAAGTATAACATCAAGGCGCCCTAAGAAAATTGAACAGTTTGAAAAATAGGAGGCAACTCTCTTTTGGCTGGAATCATGTTGCACTAAGGACTGTTGGAGACTAATCATCTTTTAAAAAAAATATTGTTGTAGAAGGGTCAAAGGGTATGGCCGTTAACCCAAATGTCTTTACATGTTTCACAAAGAACTTTTTTCCTGTCATAATTCTGGATGTGGTTATGTTCAATGGTGATGACATCACATTTAGCTCCAGTTAATGGAGCAGTTTATAGCCACATGAACAAGGCCCAGACATCATTCAGGGCTGATACATGGCAGATAACACTTGCCATGTCACACAATGGCCAACTCCATCAAGGGAGGTGGTTTAACCACCTCTCCTCAACATTCAATTGTATTGCCACCACTGATCCACAACCATAACCATTCATCCTAGCATGAGCACAATGTTGGCTAGAGACTGAACTCAAGGAAGCATTGCTTTCAAACTTCAGGAAGAAATTACTATTGAATTCATGGCTTCTTCAACAACACCTCCCAAACCAACCAAATTTACTTTTTTTTGAAGGTCATGGGCAGAAAGTGCTTGAGAACACCAAAAGCTACAAATTTCCCTACATGTCACACACCATCCAGACTTAGAAAAGTTAGCCTTGTTCCACTGTCATTAAGCCAAATTCCTTGAATTTGCTACTTAACAGCATGGCAGGAATACCTTCACCTTGTGGACTGGAATTCAAGGTGGCAGTTCACCAGCATCTTCTCTAAGCCAATTAGATACGGGCAAAAAATACTGATGTGGCCTGTAATGCCAGCATTGCACGTGAATGAGATAAATCTATATTAGTAAAGCAGTAACATAACAAACAAACTTATAACCCAGGTTGTTGATTTTCTTTTTACAGCATTTTACCTCTGGATGATTTTGTATTTATAATTGTATTTTGTAACTGTATTTATGACTGTATTTTACTGTTTGTGAATGGTCAAACACTTATTTATAGAACGATATAACTCAAAAGTGGGAGGGAAATAATGGGTTTGGAATAGTACAGCATATATAGATGGGTAGGTAAGGAAGTTGATACCAACAATAAATTGCATTTATACAGTTCCTGAAGGAATGCCACAGCAGAACCAGGTCACAACATATTACAGAATCCAAAACTTGCTTGAAGTGAAATGGTTAGTAAAGACTTCAAAAATAATTGGTGACTGGTTTATTATTATCTCATGTACCAAGATATAGTGAAAAGCCTTGTTTGTGTGCCATCCAAACAGGTAAGAAAGTTAAGAAGTGGAGGGTAGCTGTTCCAAATGACTGGTGAATAAATGCCCTGCTACTGAAAATGGAACAAAAAAAGCTCTAATTTTAATTTTCATTCAACCCATGCCCAAATTTCTGATATGCACACTGTGTATATAAGGTTTCCTGCCAGCAATATGAGTTTGTTATAAATGATAACTTTTGGTGGCACTGACGATGGCAATGACAGAAACAAGCAAAGCTGTGGAAATGGCAGTAAAGACAGTAGATGGGATCATTGGACAGTTCTGGGTTTCTCTAAATGTCAAATACGATTTAACACCAGAGTGCATATCAGGAATTTGGGCAAGGGTTGAATGAACATCTACAGCTTTCACTGTTAATGATTAATCTTGAATCCTTTCCTCTATGCCTCTTCTGATCGTCAGGCTTCAACAGTAAATCTGCTTGGAAGAGAGAGAGTATTAATAGCAAAGATACACAGACTTAGCAGGGGCTAAAATCTACCAACTTTTCCATAATGAGTTGCAGGAAAAATATGAGAACACATTACAAAAAAAGTGACTTTTAAGTCATTGTGGTTTCACATTAAACTGCTTTGGTTTTCAACATACTTTTCTAATATAACAATATTGTTGGCTTACTTTGTTCAATATGCAAACACTCTGAATAGATTAAATTAACATTGGACCTTGATAGATATATTTAATCTCTTAGTTTTAAAAGGCTATAGTTACATTCATTCGATTAGCATAATCAAGTGAACTATGTTTTAATTACATTTGGTTAAGTCTGCAAAATGGATCATTAACCTAATCCTTGTGATGAGAATAGAACCAGAAATGAGCAGCATCTGTGCCTGCACATCTCATCTTGGTTGAGTAGGATGGGAAAAGCCTAGAAGAAAATGCAATCGGATAAATTCTGATGCAAGTTTCATTTGTTGCGTATAACCAGGAGTTTCAAAGGCAATTTCAGTGTGAAAGATTCAACATAAGGAAGAAAGGTGAATAAAGAATAGTGAAGAACTTAGAAAAAGATGCTATAACTTTTATTCAAGAGTCATTAAGGACTGCAATTCCAATTTTCTTTTTGTAAAGGGCTACTTGAATTCTGTAAATAAAATGACATTATTACCAACATGGTATCAGCTTCAGATACTTGTAAAGAGCATAGATAATTACAAAGAGACCAGAAAGGGCTGTAGACAGTGTGGAGAGCACTAAGGAGCAGGTCAAATGCCAGAGAGAACAATAAGCTAAAACAGCAGGATGTCACTGGCGACTCTGAATAGCTGGTCATTGTGTTGTGTTAGAGAGGGAACACTGATTGAAGGAACTCAAACAGGATGTTATAGTGGAGCTGCTGAGCAGTTGAAAGGAAATTACAAGTTTAAGGACCTTTGACAAGAAGAGTAGCATTGCACTGAGTGAGTCCGGATTTTTTGTTTGAATAAGACAGGAATGAGTTTTTTTTAAATGGTACATTTTAAAATGGCTTTATAATACATTGAGCCATATATTATCCTGCCTCTTATGACAAAAACAACCACATCACTTGTGATGGAGATCATTCCAATCAAGCGATCATAGTAATGAGGTGGCTGACTAGTCTCCTGGGAAAGGAGTTAGTTTGTTTAAGATGTCCTGAATAGAAGAGGGTGAACATTGGCAGTCAGCAAGGCAGGAAGGAAAGCAAGCCTGTTTATTCAAGCCCAATCAGAAAGTAAAGGCTTTAATGCAGAAGATTCATGCTCTGGAAGTAACCATGTCCCTAGCCAACTTGTCCAAGTAAGCTAAACCCAGGCAACCAATCAGCAAGTTAGAAAATTTACAAGACATGTCTTATCCACCAGTAGTTAAGCAAATTCAACCAAGTTAAGGTAATGGCACTATCAAGTGAATTTCATTGATTGGTTTACCATAACTCAGTTTGGCTTCTATCACTTGTCTCTCAATCTCATCACATTCTTGAGCCAAATGTAGAATTAAGTTCCAGAGCTCAGGTGAAAGTATCACCATTGACGACAATACAC
This sequence comes from Rhina ancylostomus, assembly GCA_030265395.1. Taxonomy (NCBI): domain Eukaryota; kingdom Metazoa; phylum Chordata; class Chondrichthyes; order Rhinopristiformes; family Rhinidae; genus Rhina; species Rhina ancylostomus. Next base: position 46,157,498 of record JARFYF010000002.1, on the reverse strand, counting down.
CAACCCACTGCCCCCAGTTAGAACAGGTCACTGGAGATAAGAGGAACATTACCCAGTGAGTGAAGCCAGGCTCAGCACATAGGTGATGATTCTAGTTGCTGAAGCTCAGAGTGGTACTGCTGATCCTTCGCTAAAATTTGATGATGTTTGGAGTCCATTTATTCAATACTTTCACATGATGTAGATTCCCTTTCAATAACTTTCCAACTTAGAGGAATAGAGTTGATGACATAATACTGCTCTGTTTCTACTGAGAAATTTTAGTCCAGTCTTTTTGTTTGTTTTTTTTGAAGATTTTCTGTTTAGTTTAATTTATATTGTTTATAACTTTTCTTATTGATTTGGGTTTTTGGCTTTTCCTTTTTTTCAATTTATATAATAAATCTTTTTCTTTCCTTTCTTTTATATTATATTCATTAGCTAAGAGAGCATTGGATCAAAAGAATTTTTTTAATTTTATTGTTCTTTATGATTATCTATGATTGCTACCTGATCTCTTTGTAATACATGTACAAACATTGTTGCTATATATTAATCTGTATTAATTTGAAAACTAATAAAGATTGAAAAAGAAGGTATAGTTGTTGAAGCTCAATCATTTCTATCCTTGATGACAACTGATCAAGTTTCTTTGGGCAGTGTCCCGGACATGGAATCATAGAATGGTTGAAGACCCAGTCAATCCATCATGTCCATGCCAGCTCTCAAATGGAGTAACTATCTAGTTCCACTCACTGGTCCTTTCTTTGTAGCCTTGCAAATTTTTCTTCACTATAATTTCTCTGATTTCCTCTTGAAACCCACAATGACACTTCTCTACACTACATCTGTAGGCAGTGTTCTCCAGACTCCAACCACATTCCCAGGAGAATATTCAGCCACATCAGTTGTTTCATCAATGACCTCCCCTCAGTTCTCGGGCAGTAGGACCTGGTCAAATCAACAATTGCACCTCAACTGAGCTGGGCCTAGTGTCCTCATGGGGAGGTTCACAAATATAACTTGTGGTTGGGGAGGTGTTAGATTTCAATGGGAAGAACACGGAAGGACAATATAAACGAGAAGATATAATTTTGAAAGGCTCAAGGAAAGGGGTACATCTACAAAAATTATTGAAAGTGGCAGGGAAGATTGAGAAAATGGTTAATAAAAACAAACAGTATCCTGGGCTTATGAATAGAAGCAGAGTAAAAGAACAAGGAAGTAATATTGAACCTTTATAAATCACTGGCTCGGCCACAATTGGAGAACTGTTTCTGGTTCTGGGCACTACACTTTAGGAAAATTGTGAAGGCCTTACAAAGAATGCATAGAGGCATTTAAGATCATGAATGGTCTAGACGAAATAGAGAGAGAGAAATTATTCCTATTACCAGACAACATAGATGGAAGTGATTGGAAAAAACAACCAAAAGTGACACGAGGAAAACTCTGTGTACATTGTAAATAGTTAGGGTCTTGAATACACTGCAAGGGGTAGAAGCAGAAGCAGAGTAGAAGCAGTTTCAATTGTGCCAACAAAAAGGAAATGAATAATATTTGAAAGGAAAGAACTGAAGGTCTATTAGGGCAGATGAAAGGAACCAGATTCCTCTTGTATCCTTGGCATGGATTCAATTTGTCAAATGGCCTCCTTCATGTTATGAACTTACTATAATTTTGTGGTTTAATATCAATGTTAGAAGTGGGGATGTTTACTGATAATTGCAGAGTGTTCCGTTTCATTCATTATTCCTCAGATAAAGCAGCAGTCTGAGCCTGCACACAACAATACCTGGATAACATCCAGGCTATGGCTAATTGGTGGTAAATAACATCCATGCTAAAGCTGTGGCAGGCAATGATTATCAACAATAAAACTTCTTTCCTTAACATTCAATAGTTTGACCATTGCCAAGCCCAAACCATCAATATGCCACTGCACAGAAAATGAATAGAATCAGTCATGTAAAGACTGTGGTTGACAGAGCAAGCCAGAGATGCAGTATTCAGCCCGACAGTCATAATTACAGAAATGTACCTTATGGACAATATGCTAAGCCTTGGAACATCTTCATTTATTCTCCATAAAAAAAACAGCAGTGCATAACATTCTCATCATAACAGTGACAGGCAATGACCACAAACAATAAGGGAGAATCTAACCACATGCCACTGATATTCAATGGCATTATCATGGTTGAGTCCTCCACTATCAATACCCTGGGGGGGGCGTGGAGGGGGGGAGAGGGGCAGGGTTACCATTGACCAGAAACTCAACTGGATTAGCTCTAATAGATGGTAGGTCATTGTCGAGGAATCCTGCAGTGAATGACTCAGCTCATGCCAACTTGAGGCCTTTTCACCGCCTGTAAAGTGGAAGTCAGGTATTCATCACTTGCCTGGAAGCTCAAAACCATCCAGGACAAAGCAGCCTGCTTGATTGGCACCACATCCATCACCCTGAATATTCATTCACTCTACCATCCATACATAATGGATGCAGTGTTTGCCATCCGCAAAATGAACTGCATTTCCTCATCCAGGCTTCTCCAATAGCAGCTTCCCCCTGCACCCCACCCACCCCCACCCTACCAAAACCGATGACCTCTATCACCAAGGGAAAAAGGCAGCAGGACCATGGGAATACAACACCTGCATCTGTCCCTCCAAGTCGGCAGGGTTTGTTTAAAACAATACACGTCAATATATTTTCCTGAATTAAAACTTGAAATAGACAGGAATATTAAGACTAATTAATATTCTTAATTAATATCAAGTTAACTAATTAATTAATATTAAGACTAATACTCTTGACTTGGAAATATATCACTGGCCCTGCATCAATGCTGGGTCAAATTTCTGGACCCAGACTAACAGATCTCTGGAGATAACCTAGGATGAATCTTCATTAGAAGAGCTGTAGCAGTTCAACTTCTTAAGGGCAGTTTGGATGGGCAATAAGTTCTGGCCTTGCCAGCAATGCCCAGTTCACAGAAATGAATTTAAAAAAAAATCACTGAAATTATTAAAGCATTACCATCATATTAACACAAGTTCTTAACATTATTATATTTCCCTGGATTAACACCCAAAATAGGCAGTAATATCAGGACTAATATTGTACAAAACCACTTCAAAGCAATAGTGATTCAATTTCTCTTAGCCATATAATCTGCCTGTTTTTTTCATATTACAGGCCAAGTTCTGAGGAGCTCTGAGGCAGCATGAAACCAACTGCCAGCAAAGTTCTCTGAAAATTTGTAGCTGTGAACTCCTAGTTGGTTGTTCTCCCCAGGAGGATGTGACTGTGTTGGTGAGCACTCAGACACCGGAAATATTGTAGCCATTAGGATAGACAAAGCCACCAACAGCAGCCATTTATGTTCCATGTGAGGGAATGATCTTTTGAGAACTCCCAGCTCTGTCAGAATTGCCAGAAAACAAATGCAGCAGATGCAAACACTGCAACTGAACTTTGCAGAAATATTGCCAAGTTCTTTAGTTGAATGAATGATTCAGTACATATTCTGCTGAACAACATTATTGCCTAAATAACAAAAGTTCAAGAAGCCAGTGTTCCTGGAACAGTTCATTCCAAAAAAAAAACAATGCAAAGCTACGTGGTTGACGCTATGTAGTTTAATATTTTTAATTCAAGGTCTTACTGCAATGTACATAAAAGTGTGAACACATCACCTTGTTACAAAATGAATTAATGACTGAAGTCACTGCCTTTGTTGCCAGCCACAACTTATGGTATGCTTGCCAGTGACTCCAATCTCCTTTTTAGATGGTTCTGATGCTTTGCACCCTCTGCTTCACACTCATTGCCAGACTGTATCCCTAAAACTGCTACATCACAAGATGCATCTCCATGTGTCTCTACAAGAAAGTCAACTATTTTAATCCATCTTTCACTGAACCCTACATATATATATCACCATTAAAGTGCTCTTCTTGCAGATTCCTTTGGTCAATCTTCCATCACCCCAGCTCAACTGATCCTGTCCAGCATACAATCCCCTTGTACATTACATTAGTCATCTTCAAAGTGTAAAATTCTGGTCCTCATTTTTGAATCCTCCAAGTCCTCCACCTTCTCCTGAATGTGCTGTTCTGTCCTTGATATTTCATGCTTCACTCCTTTTCATCACTTCACTATTGTGGGCAGATTCAAAACTTTGAATCTATTTTCCTTGATCTAATTCCCAGGTGCCTGCCCTGTTCAAAACCAAATTCTTTAAAGAAGCTTCCGGTTGCTTCTCCTAAGCTATAGTTCAGTGTTTCTGTTCCACTTGCCTCATTGAAAGTGGATGGGACATTATTCTGTATTAAATTGACTTGAACACATAATCAGAGATACGATGAGTTAATAAGTGTTTTCCTATTTTTATAAATACTTCATTGAGTTAAGTAAATCAATCGACTACATTTCTCAACTTTTGTAAATAAATATATCGATGACACATTCTAAGTTTGGCTAAACAAATGATTGCATTGATACAATTTAGAAAGAAATTAAGAATTCACTTTCTCAACTAACTTTACCACTGGGTTGATGATTATAAGCACTGAACACACTAAAACAACACTCAGCAAACAGTGTGGGTTTCTGGAAGTAACATTCAAATATTTATTCTTTGGTTACTATAGTTACTGATGGTATCAGGGAAGAATATCTTTGCTCTGGTATCATGGAGATAATTTAACTCAAATGTTTCTAATGTTAGCTGAACATTAGATCTGTGCAGGATTATTTATTATTTTTGTTATATAAGAGCGGCCCAAACTATGGGCAAGAAGGTAAATCTGGTAATTCCCGACTTAACCCACCAAAAGAGTGTTCAAAAAGGGGAAGTTCCTACGCCAAGGTGTGCAAGGGACCCAACCCACCATAATTGGCAGAAAAAGCCCCACCCCCCCTTCATTGCAGAAAGGGTGAGAAGGTATTTCAGGAGAGGTCTGCTGTTGAATGAGGAGGGAATCGAGCAGATTTGGACAGAAGATATCATTAGTGAAAGGTGCAATGTTCAAGAGCCACCTATTTCAAGGAAACTGGACTCTTCAAACATATTAGCTGCAGACCAAGTGGAGATGAGGCCTTTAACTACCAACTTACAGGGTGAAGGCACAAGAGACTGCAGATGCTGGAATCTGGAACAAGATGCTGGATGAAGTCAGCAGGTCAGGCAGCACCTGGGAGGGAAATGGACAGTCAATGTTTTGGGTCGAGACCATTCATCTGGACTGAAAGAAAAAGGAGAGATAGCCAGTATAAGAAGGTGAAAGGAGCGGGTGGAGCAAGAGCTAGCAAGTGATAGTTGGATCCAGGTGTGAAGGGGTGATAGGCAGATAGAGGAGGAGAGAGTGGGATTAGCAACAGAAACTGGGAGGTGGGGTGGGCAGATGAAGTGAATGGAGGAGGGGTAAGAAACAGGGTGATGGGGTGAGCGTAGAGATAACTGAGTAGATCAGGAGGAGAGAGAAAAGGGACAAAGGGGGAGCAGTTTACCTTGGATTGAATTAAATTGGAGAATTCAATGTTCATGCCATTGGGTTGTAAACTACCAGGCGGAATATGAGATGCTGTTCCTCTCGTGTGCAGTTAGCCTCCCCCTGGCAGTGGAGGAGGCCAAGGATAGACAGGTCAGTGTGGGAATGGTGAGGAGAATTAAAATGGCTGGCAACTGGAAGCTCCAGACAGCCATGGTGAGACCCATTTCAGTGTTCTTGTACATGAAAGAATGTTTGCTGATGACACTAAATTGAGTGGAAAAGCAAATTGCGCAGAGGATGCAGAGTCTGCAGAGAGATACAGATAGGTTAAGTGAGTGGACAAGGATCATGGAGCACAATGTTGGTAAATGCAAGGTCATCCACTTTGGATGGAAAAATAGATCAGATTATTATTTAAATGGTGAAAGATTACAGCATGCTGTTGTGCTGAAGGACTTGCGAGTGCTTGTGCATGAATCGCAAAACGTTGGTTTGCAGGTGCAACAGGTTATCAAGAAGGCAAATGGAATGTTGGCCTTCATTGCTGGAGGGATTGAGTTTAAGAGCAGGGAGGTTATGCTGCAAATGGTGAGGCAACAATTGGAGTACTGCGTGCAGTTCTGGTCTCCTTACTTGAGGAATGATATACTGGCTTTGGAGGCAGTACAGAGGAGGTTCACTAGTTTGATTCTGGAGATGAGGGGTTTAGCCTATGAGAGACTGAGTTGCCTGGAAATGTGCTCATTGAAATTCAGAAGAATGAGAAAAGATTTTATAGAAACATCTAAAATTATGAAAGGGATAGATAAGATAAAGGTAGGAAAATTGTTTCAACTGGTAGGTGAGACGAGAACCAGGGGACATC
>JARFYF010000002.1:45806402-45818106 GCA_030265395.1 Rhina ancylostomus | reverse complement strand
TGTACATGAGAAATGAACTAATTTGACATTCATCAGACATTGAAACCACATCAGGAGTGCAACATAGTTCAAGATGGAAGTATCCAGTTGAACTTCCAGACTGGATCAGAATAATTTAATTTTAATCATCTCACACTGAAATAAACGGTGCTACATGATCAAATTTCTAGGCCAAACATTTCTCCAGGTATTCCATACTTCTTGGTTGAAATAATGGATTTACCATTCTGCATTTGATTTTTAACTATTTTATAAATACTGGTGCGAGAAATGAGTATGTGCTGTCATGACGTTTTACTAATGATCAACTTCTATTGAGATTTAGTTGGAATTTTACCTTAGAAAATGGTTTGATTCACATTGTAAATTTTTTTCGTCTGGACTGCATTCCCTTGGAAATTCTTGTATTCATTGGTAACACATCTCTATGTCTTGGTGGTGTAGAAAGATATCCAGCTGCCAGCATGCTTTCTAAATCCACCTAATTTATCATGCAAATTTTGAGAGAAAGGATTGCTGCATATTTTGAGATTAGAAACCACAGATACCGTGGAGCCTCAGTGTGCTGTAATTGTATCCACTTTGACTGTTAACAGCATTTTATAAGCTGCTGCTACCAAGTGGAACATAAGGGGTTCAATTAACACAAACTTCTTGCATTCAAAGAGAATTGTTGTGGTTCAGTGACCCACCATTCCCCAAATTGGTGTGAAATCTTAAGATTAAGGTGTTGATTTTTCTATTATTGGGAAAGAGCAGAAGAGACTCTCCACATATAAATCAAAAATCTAAACATGAAGTCGCATGCATCCATTTCAAGACCTGCCTCATTTCCTGTTGTCCAATTTCTGAAACCAAATGAAGGCATAGTATGAGCTAAATTTAAACTGAAGAATTATGGATATGGGACAGAAAGATTACCTATCCTGTGCTATTTTGCCCATTTGCAGGGATTCTTGGGTCTAGCCTTGTAAACTGGTTTCCTATAGGTCAGCAATGGTTGTGGTCAGCCACTCTCTTCTGCTTTCTGAATAGATTTTGTACATACATTTGTTGCTTGGCTGGGAACTCTGCCAATTTCACATGCTGTCAATGCTTTCCTTTAGCATTCCAACTTGCTGCAAGCATTTCAAGAGTATCAATGTTCAACAGGGGAATTCTTCTATTTCTTCATTTATCAATGCATTGAATCCTTCAGAGAAGAAGGATCAGTTTATGATGACCTCCTAAATGTGTGTGTATTGACACCATAGGCATTCTATTCAGACACTTCAGGACTTGAGACATGTGCTTATTGAGCCATGTATATTTATCTTTACACATCAGATTTGGTCTGTCTTAAATACTTCCATTTCACAAAACAGGTTGCCATATCACTCTGCTTTCTTTTGCATGATGATCTGCAGACAGCATCTGAGACACAAATAGCTCTTACTGTAGGTGTGAAGGTTAATACACCATGCATCTTTCATATCATCAAATGCTTCCAAGCTATATTCAAGAGATGGCACCACAGACGGTTTGCCATGCACAGTCTTTATAAGGACGAACATCTGAATTACTTTTCTTGTGGAAAGGTGACATTATCTGGATAAAGTTTTCACTAGGTGATAGGGCACAGACTGACTACCAGGTGTTGCAAACAGCACCCTTGTGAGTTTCAGTGTTTCACATATTAAACCATCAGTCAACAGTTAATTGACTCATGCCGCCTAATTACAAATAAGTCATTGTGCATTTGCCATTATTTAGGTAACATTCAAAATTCAGAATGCAAACAGGAATCGAGCAACAGAGATATCTCACAACAATCGGGTTGTGAGATATCTCTAAGATATCACAAATATTGTTTGCCTCACAGCAGCTGCCCCCACCCAAAGCCCAAACAGAATCTTCAGCAAGAAGCATTAGTATATATTTGGTTAAAATCAGAAACCTGGTATGGTTTTATTGAAAGTTGGTCATCAGATTGACCTTCCCTTGGTGTAATGCTTGCAGTCGGCCCTCCACCTCTGTAGCGGCAAAAGAAGCTTTGTGACCACATAGGTCGCTGACCTTAAGTACTAATTCTTCTGAGATGCTGCTCTCTCTACTTGCTGCATATTTCCAGTGTTTTCTCCTTCATTTGGATTTCTAGCACTTGGAATATTTCTCTTTTGGATTTTTAATCATGTGCCGTTGAGCTCATCTTACTGATGTTTTATTGACACCACTATAAATGATTCTTCCTCTTCCTGAGGAGTTATGCTAATTTTCCTTAGTTAATTCGAGATAATCCAGTCATAGTTGCTGCATGTACAAAAAAATCAGAATATCACCCTAGATAAAAACTTATTCTTGCAGCATTTAGATATTTGGATTACCAGATCCAGATGAGATTAAAGTGAGAGAAATAGAGATTGTGGGAGGACGGGAGAGGGGAAAAGAGAGATAGTGAGGGATGGATAGGAAAAGAGCACTAGCAAGAAGAATCTACAAGAGAAGAAGATGTATTAGTGAGTAATCTTTCAATTTTATACTAGCAACAAAGAACTTCAATAACTTGGATGTACATCAGAAATTTAGGAGCTCCCTACACATGCTTTTCCATCATTGATCAAGATGGTCAGGAAATAAAACCTCACCCCTAGTTCTCACAAATGATCAATATCAATATCAACCAACAGTGGCTAATAACTCCCATTGTGTGCTACAAGTATGAGGAACAGAAGAAGCCCATTTCAGAGAAAGATTAACTGGAAAGATAATTCATTTTAATGTTAATAGCTTGTAATGTCATATCACCCAACGTTAAATGAGAAAATCTTAATACACTGAAATAGTTCACTGGAGTTGTGATGGAAGTTCCAATTTTAAATGCATATAAGTTTTGAACGGGTGAGGAAGTACTTCAGGTTAAAGCTCACGATAGACAGACAAGAATACTTTAATTCAATGAAATTTCCATTGAATAAACTGACCTGGCCAGAAATAGGAACTGTTTGCTCTATGACAGCCAGAACATCTAAATTCAAGATGGGATTCCATTAATTTTTTGTGTTAGTAAGTTCTACTCCTTCAAAGAGGGTTGGTTCAAATTGAATCTAAGGGCACTTTGATGCCCATTCTTCTGCTAGGAGTGCTGGTCCAACTCCTGAGCTAAGTTTAGCTCGGGCTATGATCTCTGAGCATTTATGTAAAGTAGAAAAAGCTAGAAATAATGAAAGATACTACCTCTCCAAATGACTCTGAACTTGTGCCAGCATCAATTAAAGAAACTTAAATGCACTGTCGAGTCAGATGTGTTGATTTTAGCATTTATGGAACATGAAGGCAAGGGCTGATAGGTGGTAAGGAACATTTGTACAAAAAGTACAAGGCAGTGACCATCTACAACAAAAAGGATTCTAATCATCACCTATCCTTTAACAGTAATCACAGAGTTTCATCAACATTCTGGGGCGTACCATTGACCAGAAAACCAATTATGCCAGCCAAATAAAAACTGTGTCTGTAAGAGCTGGTCAGAGGATAGGTATTCTGTGGTGAATGCCTCATCTCCTGACCTCCAAAGCTTTTCCATCACCTACAAGGTACAAATTAGGATTGTGATAGAATAATTCTCCACTTGACTAGATGAGTGTCAATCCAACAATATTCACATACTTGACACCATCTGGGACAAAGCAGCCTATGTTTCGGTACTCCATCTACCACCTTAAATATTCTGTCCCTCCACCAGCTCTGCACTGTATGTTCAAGCTACAAAGTACAGACCAGTTACTTGCTTAGGTCCTCCAAGACCACCTTCCAAAACTGTGACCTTCACCAAAAAGAATGGAAAGGCCTTCAGAGGAGTTGGAGCACCACTACCTGCACGTTCCCTCCAAGTTGAACACCAGCCTGACTTGGAAATACAATGCCTTTCCCTCATCATCATTTTGTTTAAACCTTGGAACTCTCTACCCAACAGGATTGTGTGTGTACCTTCACAAGAAGCCTGCAGCATTTCAAGGTGGTGATTCCCCATCACCTTCTCAAGGTCAATTAGGGATAAGCAATAAACCCTAGCCTTGTCAATGACACACAGATCTGCAAAGAATGAATGAACTTAGCTCTCTCATAATTCTATTATAGCAATCAGCTGCAAAATTACTAATGCAATTTAATACTGGAAAATGCAGACTTTCGTCAAAAGCAGAATTGATGTGCCTTTTCTTGTTAATAGGAATCTAATCAAAGTAGGAGAGATATCTTGGGGCTTACATAGAATCTACTAAATGCAATACTACAATGATCCCAAACTAGTACAACTATAAATGCATTGAATTGCATAGAACACAATATATAAATTAAGGAAATTCACTTTAAAAATGCATTTACCCAGTGAAATTTCATCTGGAGTAATGCAACTGTTTTGGTCTGTTTATTTTTGGGAGTAAGCGTTATATCTGAGTACTTAGCAGAACTTAATTTGAGGAAAGATTGACCACCTTGGTCATCTTTCTAGAAAAATGATGTTTATTAGTGATATTTATAAATATGAATGGTTCAGAAAAATGCAATCCAAGTCACATCCGGAATTTACAAAAGGCACTTATAAAAGCTTTTTTAAAGGACCATGGCTGTTCTGCCCAAAAACTAAGGCTGGAAAGTTCTATTATAACCAGGACCAAAGGAGCACAGGCAAAGGCCTTTTCTCCACATGTTCACATTGTTGCAAAACTAGCAGCGGAAACAAGTTAAACTGTGGATTGCATGTTTGGATAGGGCATAGGCGAAAGCAATGTAGGTACTGGAGCTGGGGAGGGGCTTTGTCGGGATATGGGGAATTTGCATTCACAGACTGGTGTCACTGTGCATGCAGAGAAACCTGAAGAAAATCTGGCACACAAAGTACCAGATTATGTTTAGTAATCAGACTTCTGATAAAATTCCATCACCTAATGCACAAAATTACTGTGCTACATGATAGAAGTTCTAGGCCAGAGGTAGAACATGCTATAGTAACACATTTAACAATAATTATATAATGCTATTTAGGATTTTCAATTTGAAACATCTGTAAAAAAAGACACAATTATTTTAATTATAAATAGTAAAAAGAGACAAAATTATAAATGCATATTTTAAAATCAGTTCATTTTACAAATTATAATTTATGAAGTCAATCGACTTTGCCATAAACGTGTCACAACTAAATTTCCCTTGACGTCTTTTTGAATAACCATTACTTTGATAGAAAATCTGCCTAATTTCCAGAAGAATATAGTAACTGCTTTTCTCTGCTGTTTCTGTACTCCATACACCAAACTTACTGTGGGCAAGAGAATATCCCCATGGAAATTCAACCACTGTAAGTGTAACATTAATGCTACTCCTCCATTATTTGAAACCACTTTAGCTATTTGTGAGTTATGATGCTAATCACAATACTGAAAAAGTCAACTCCTTCAAGTTTTTGTTTACAAATGTACAACAGGCTGATTTTAATCATTTTGAAATGTTCATGATATATGTTACTGTCACAGAAATTATCTAAATTCATGTCTTTTTGCCTTTGTTGTCTCCCCAAAAAAAATCAAAATGTGTGCCAAGCAATTTTCCCTTCATTCCCCCTTCAGCTATTCGTAATAATTCTGAGAGATTCATTTTATGTTTTATATGTCTTTTGTGGCCTTCTACATGTCAGCAGCTAAGACTGTTGATATGCTTGTTGTGACTACCAATCAGCATCAGATTACTCAAGAAGAGTTTATTCATGTAGATCATTAAGTTATCCATTGTCCCTCTGGATAATAGTTTTGATCATTTTGAATTCTGAATGTCTGTTCTTAAGCAGAATGGATGCTATAGTGAAGTTATTTTTCACCAGGTTTCTGTTCCATTTAGAACATTCTCCTTTTCATCTCTGGGATTTGGGCAATATGATCCAATATTAAATGAGTGATTTTTCTGAATGCTATTTTATTGCTAGTTGACAAATTATATCATTTCACAGGAAAATCACTATGATGACTGATGAAAGAAATATTGTACTAGTGTGTTAGAAAGCATTGTCCAACATAGAATTAACAATTGATATAGAAAAAAGCCCTTTATTCATAATTCCTCTGTGGGGTTAATGGTGTGGCTGTTGCAAACAGTGAGTTTACAAATACAAACAAAGAATAACAATAATAGCTTAAGTGATAATAATGCCTAAACTATTGCTGCAACTGGCAATTGGCTGCAGAAAAAAAAATGTAATCCAATACACTTTTTCTGCATGAAGGGAATGACATGGCCTGAATGTGCATTCAATCATTTAAGTGGGAGGTCTGACCAAAGTTAACCACTGTGCCTTATCAGAATCATGTGGTTTATTGTCAGAATCCCAGTGGCAATGTGGGTTGAGGATGGGGAGGTGTGGGGTGCAGGGGTTATTGAGGGGAGGTGCAAGTGTAGAATCTGATCATTTAAAGGTGGGATTTACCTCTGAAAGGAACAGATTGATTCACATCGACCAAACTGAATTTGTCTAAACCAAATGACAAGCTGAGGTTGCCATCAAGGCTGTGACCTCTGTTTTTCTGAAACTGCTGTGGAAGTACATTAAAAGTGGTAGAAGAGATGTCTTGGTGTACAGAGCTGCCACCAGCTAGCAATGAGTTGTGCATCACTAATGGAAAGATGTGATACAGTACGTTAATGCAAAAGCACCAAATTTGGCTGGAATTAAAGTAGCTGACCAGATTATATGGTGATATTCCTTCTTACATCTCTTCTTAGTCTTGCACTCGCAAGACTTTCCTACCCACTACATTTTCTCCAAGTACCATACTTAGTCCACTGCAGTTACTACCAGACTCAATACCAGTTCCTTACTTAAAATGACTACCATTACTTCCCTCCACTTGTGCCATCCTTCACTAATCTAACAAGCAGACTTCGAGAAACTTTCACCAAGCCCCAATTTAACACACTTACTTTTTTCTTGCATGTTTGCAAGACATCTGTCTACATATCCAAAGGAAGCTGTTATAAAAAGTGAGCCAATGCCCATCATATCAAGAAGCAAGAAAGATTCTGGGCATGATGCAGTCAAGCACACAAAATACTCATAAGACTAGAAGATAAGCATTGTACGGAGCTTAGCCATCTTACCCATATTTATTTTTCTCACCAAAATATAGCACAACAAAATGATTCTACTTTGAACTGCCATTCCTCTGTTCCTGCTCATCCTTGCAAGTAACTGCTAAATTCTCCCCTTTGTGTAAAGATTTATAGAAGGTAAGCAAATTCATTAAAACACTGGTCATACTTCATGTCTATGAGTACTACAGCAGGACCCATAGTGAGGGAAACTGGTGATCAGCTTCAATGGAAATGCCATGACCTTTACTGCTAATGTTACCCATTCACATCTTATTTTCCAAAACCATTAATATGTGACCCTTGATCCCTGTTTCACTGAAGTAAACATGCAGCTAAAGCTTAATCAGGCTGGTATACTTCCTCAACACCCTCTTGAGGATCTTCACATCCTACCTAAATTATGTTGACTAGTACTGGGTAAAGTACACTGGTTATGGCCTAACCAGGGCATTATAAAGGCTCAACATAAGTTCTTTTATTTTCAACACCTCTGGTTGCAAAGTCCAACATCCCAAGTTGTCCAAACCAAAACGGAACTAAGATCAAACTGGCAAGTTAGGCAAACGAAGTCTGTGGATACATGCATATTCATACAGTCTAAAGTCATTAACCAGGGTATGACCTGAGTGCAGCAGATCTCTTTAAATGTCATTAATGTGCTAGGTTATTAATTGTTGGTGCCAAGAATATTGGAGAGAAAAAGTTCAATTTGAAAATGGCATTATGAACACTCTACAGAGCCATACTTTAATACTTTAATGAGCCTTCTGCTGTTACAGGTGTCCTCCAAGTATATACAAGCTTTGCCTGAATCAACATGGCAATCATCACATTTCTATGAAAATCTGCTGTGGGAAATAGTGAAGTGAATCCTGACCTTCAAGACTGATATTTCATCCAAAAGACATGTTGTATTAGTCGATTTGTAAATGTTATGGAGAAGGTTAGATTGCTCTTTGGAAATAAAAATAGGCTCAAAAAAGCCATGAACATCTTTCCTTTCTCCTGCACCCAAAGAACAAACAAAATCCAACTTTTAGGTGACTTCAATGCAGAAATATGCCAAGTCCATCAGAAAAGAAATAAGATACAGTCCTAACAGGAGAGTCGGGAGATAATATTTTATGAAAGAAACATTTTTTTCAGAAAGCCTTTAAATATGAGAAGGTCATGAGTTGGCATGAGTTTGGTGTGAAGTTACAAAGAGTACAACCAAGTCAAATGGCAATTCCATCACTGAGAGAAAAGCACATGGGAGATAAATGTGCAGATGATCAGAGACAGAGGACCTGTGGATTTTTAAATCATCTATCCAGAGAGAAGAAGATGGCATCAGCCAAAGAATCATGGAGTTGTACTTCCTATTTTTGCTGGTCACTATTTTTCCAGGGCACACAGAAGGTTATACAGATGTCTATTTCAGTCAAATATGCCTGGTCAGGGCCTTATACTATATTTCCCACAAATAAAGCCATGCTGGCTATCCCTAATTAGTCCTTGCCTTTCCAAATGCAGATAGATCTAGTCGCTTAGAATCCCCTCCTGTAAGTTTCCTACTATTGATGTTAAGTTCACCAGCCTGTAGTTCCCTGGCTTATTTTTACAGCCCTTCTTAAATAAAGGCACAACCTCTGGTTGTCCAGTACCTCACCTGTAGCTTAAAAAGATACAAACACCTCTGCCAGAGCCACAGCAATTTGTTTCCTTGTTCTGCACAATGCCCTAGGATACACCTGGTGAGGCCTGGGGATGTGTCTACTTTTATGTACTTTAAGACTGCCAATACCTCCTCTTTCATAATGTTGATATGTTTTAGGACATTGCTGCTCACTTTTCTGAACTGACTACCTTCCATTTCCTTTACTATAGTAAATCTAACATTTTTAGGATCTCTAACTGACCAGCTCCTCAAGAGCACTGCAGCTTGGCAGTGTGATGCAAGTTAGAATCAACCATCAATATGACAATAGTCTCAAGGTTGGGATGGTCTCAAGGCACAATCACACAAGCCAATGTATGTCCAATTTAAAATCTTTTAAATCATAGGGTTTGGATTTATGATGCATAAGTAAATTGAATTTATTCAAAGGAAGATTTGAAGATGTAATTGAAATTCTTAGCATGTGATAACCTTACAGAAGGGTACAAGACAAAGACAGATGAAGATCAGGCATACTGGTTCGTTTAGACAGATGCTAACATATCAATTTTGGCAACCAGTTGTTTCAGTAAGGGATAGATTAATGGGGGGATAAAACTTGAAGTCATTGCATGGCGTATTTCCTCCATTATTCCACTTCTGCTTTCTCTTCATGTGATGAAAATAATTGTTTAATCAATTCAAGTTTTGCTTTTAACCAGCTTGAACACATTACCTACTTGAAGTGTTGACTGCTCTATTGCATGTTACCAAAGAAATGTTTTAATCAGTGATCAGTTTTCAGACATTCCAGTAAAATAATAAATGGAAATACACCAGATGTCACTCCAATTTAAATAATTAATTAATGTTGACAAATGATTAACTGAAATGATGCCACTTCACGTTCTATTTCTATATATATTCTTATATATTATTCTATGTTTTAAATGTGTGTTATTTCACTAAAACATTTATTTTTATGGTAAGTCAGAGAGTCAGAGTACAGTATAGACACATGTTATTAGACCCAACTCATCCATGCTAATCAAGTGTTTGGCCCATATGCCTCTAAACTTTTCCTTTCCATGAACCTGTCCAAATGTCATTTAAACTTTTTAATTGTACCCGTCTCTAACACTTCCTCACTCAGTTCATTCCATATACCAACCACAGTCCGTGTGAAAAAAATTCCCCCTCAGGTCCCCTTTAAATCTTTACCATCTCACAAACCTATGCCCTCTAATTGTAGACTCCCCCTTCCCTGTGATAAAGACTGTGACCATCCACCTTAATCTCCAACCCTCTTGATTTTATAAAGCTCTGCAAGGGTACCCCTCTCCTCCCTCATTCCAGGGAAAGCAGTCCCAGACGATCCAGTCTTTCCTTTTAACTCATGCTCTCCAGTCCCAGCAACATCCTTGTGAATCATTTCTGCATGCTCTCTAGCTTAATCACATCCTTCCTGTGGTTATGGTGACCAGAACTGCACACAATATCCCAGGTGTGGTTTCACCAACATTTTGTACAGCTGTAACATGACAGTACTCTTGTACTCAATGTCCCACCCAATGAAGGCAAGCTTGCCCTATGCCTTCTTCATCACCTTTTCTACCAGCATTGCCACTTTCAGGAAACCATGTACCTGTAGCCATCAGTCTCTCTGTTCTACAACGCACTCCAGGGCCCTGTAATTTACTGTGTATGTCCTGCTCTGGTTTAACTTCCCCAAATGTATCACTTTGCACTGGTCTGAGTTAAATTCCATCTGTCATTCCTTTGCTAACTTTCGCAGTTGAGTTAGATCCTGTTGTAGCCTTAAACAACCTTCTTCACTGTCCACCACACCATCAATTTTGGTACTAATCGTGCCACTTACATTTTTATCCAAATCATTAATATATATGACAGGGTCAACAGGGGACCCAGCATCAGTTCCTGCAGCACACCATTTGCAGCCTCCAATCTGGAAAAACAACCCTCTACTATCAGCCTCTGACTCCTTCAATCAAGCCAATTTTTTTATCCAATTGGCTAGTTCATCCTGGATCCCATGTGCCCTCACCTTCCAGATCAAACTACCATGTGGGACCTTATCTAAAGCCTTTATCTTTTCTGCCAAGGATATATCATGTCCCCTTCTTTGCTCTTCTGATTTCCTTCTTAAGTGTACTCTTACATCCTTTATACTCAAGGGATTCACTTGATCCCAGCTACTGAAACCTGATAGCTGCCTCCTTCTTTTTCCTGACCTGAGCCTCAATATCCCTCATCCCCAAATCTTGCCAGCCTTGCCCTTCATTCTAACAGGAACATGTTAGCCCTGAACTCTTCTTATCTCACTTTTAAAAACCTTCCACTTACCAGATGTCCTTTTACCTGCTAACAATCTCTCCCAATCAACTTTGCAAGTTCCTGTATAATACCATCAAAATCAGCCTTGTCCTAATTTAGGACCAGTCCTATTCTTTTCTATTACTATTTTAAAATTAATATAATTATGGTCACTGGTCCTAAAGTGCTCCCCCACTGACACTTCAGCCACTTGTCCAACCTCATTTCCCAAGAGAAGGCTGAGTGTTGCCCCCTCTCTAGTAGGGCCATCTGTATTTTGCTTGAGAAAACTTTCCTGGACACACTTAACAAATCCTGCCCCATCTAATCCCTTAGCACTATGTCTATCTCAGCCAATATTAGGGAAAGTAAAATCACCTGCTATTCCAAGCCTATTATTCCAACAATTTGCAATCTCCCTTATGTATTTGCTCCTCTAATTCCTGCTATTTGGGGTCTATAGTACAGTCCTATCAAAATAATCACTTCCTCCTTATTTCTAAGTTCTTATAGCCTCACTGGATGTCTCCACAGGAACATCCTCCTGAAGTACTGCCATGATTTTCTCCTTAATCAACAACCCCTCCTTTATTATACCTATAGTATTCGTAC
>JARFYF010000002.1:45554325-45565590 GCA_030265395.1 Rhina ancylostomus | reverse complement strand
GTGCAGTTCTGGTCACCTAACTATAGGAAGGATATCAGTAAGATTGAAAGAGTGCAGAGAAGATTTACTAGAACGTTTCTGGGTCTTCAGGAGTTGAGTTACAGGGAAACATTGAACAGGTTAGGACTTTATTCCTTGGAATGTAGAAGAATGAGGGGAGATTTGATAGAGGTTTACAAAATTATGAAAGGCATAGACAGAGTTAATGTGGGTAGGCTCTTTCCACCTAGATTTGGAGAGATATGTACAAGAGGACATGGCTTAAGGGTTCTATGGTTCCATGGCAGTGGAGAAGGCTAAGAACAGACATGTTGAGGTAGGAATGGGGAGGAGAATTAAAATGGCTAGCAGCTGGGAGCTTCAGACCGCCATGGTGGATACAGCACAGGTGCTTGTCAAAGAGTTTGCCTACTATGCGCCTGGTCTCACTGATGTAAAGGAATCTCCTGATCTACCTAGTTCCTCCTACACTCACTGCAGACCCCCATTACCCTGATTCTTTCCCCTCCTCTACCCACTCCATCTGCCCATCACCCACACATCCCTTCCACTGCTTCCCCTCCCCCACTGTTCCCACATGCCCTCCCCACCTCCCTTACCTGATTCCATGCTCCACCGTTCTCTCCTATCAGATTCCATTATCTGCTGCCCTTCGTCGCCTCCACCTGTCACCTCCCAGCCTCTGTTGCTATTTCCACTTTCCCCTCCTCCATTTGCCTATCACCCTTCCTCACCAATCATTTGCCAGTTCTTACTCCACTCCTTCCCCTCACCTTTTTATACTGGCTATCTGCTCTCCATGTTTCAGTACAGGTGAAGGGTATTGACCCGGAACGTTGACTGTCCACTTCCCTCCACAGATGCTGCCTGACCTGCTGATTTCCTCCAGCATCGTACTTGTTGATTTATTTAAAGAATGTAAAGCAACCGTGAAGCCATCAAGTGACCAGTCACAATGCTACACACTCACGGGTAGCAAACCAGGAAGGAAAATTGTAAGAAATTTCCAAAGCATGAAATAAATCGAAAGTTTCAAACTGAGGTCAATTGACTTTGTTTTGAGCAAGAGGACAAGGGATAAAAAGTAAAGCAATGGAAATGATGATTGAGGTGTAGAGTCCCATGATTTAACTGAATGGCTGTCCAGGTGCAAGTGGCTGATTGGATTACACTTGTCTCTGTGTTCTTGTGCCATTCGTGAGCTGGTGAGAGACCAGCTTCAGGGTTTTAATACGATGGTGATGGAGGAACTCAGCAGGCCAGGCAGCATTCATGGAGAAAAGCAGGTGGTCAATGTTTCGGGTCAGGACCCTTCTTCAGGAAGTCCTGCATCATATGGGTGGAGAAATGACAGATGGCGTTTAGTCTGCACAAGTGTGAGATGAGGCATTTTGGGAGGTCAAATGAAAGAGGAAAGTATGGGAGCATTGATAAACTGAGGACTCTTGGGGTGGAAGTCCATGGAAGTGGCAACACCTGTGGTCGGGAGGTAAGGAAGGTATGGTTGCCTTCATGAGTTAGAGCATTGAATATAAAAGTTGGCAAATCGTGTGCGGTTGTATAAAATTTTGATTTGGCCACATTTGGAGGATTGTGTGCAGTTCTGGTCATCACATAATAGGAAGGATGTGGAGGCTTTGGAGAAGGTATAGAAGGGTTCACCAGGACATTGCCTGGATTGGAGGGGTTTAGCTATAAGGAGAGGTTACACAAACTTGGATTGCTTTCTCTGGAGTGTCTTAGGTTAAAAGGGTGATCTGATAGAAGTATATAAAATTATGAGATGCACAGATAGGATAGATATTCAGAGTTTTTTTTCAGGGTGGAAATGTCAAATACTAGAGGACATTGGATTAAGGTGGGAGGGTGGGAAGCTTAAAGGAGATGTGCAGGGCAAATATACAGAGAATATACAGTGCCTAGAATGCATTGTGAGGGGAGGTGGTAGAAGCAGATGCGATAAAAATATTTAAGAGACATTTAGACAGGCACATGAACATGTAGGGAATTGAGGGATGGGCACACAGATGGAATCAGTCAGAGGCATTAGGGTCGGTGCAGACATGGTGGGCTGAGGGATTTATTCTGTGCTGAATTGTTCTATCTTTTATGCTCTAAAATCCCCCTGGATTTCAGCAACATGAGTCCCAATTGATTTTCACTCCTGGACCTCATCTGCTTATCCCCTCTTGTCAGCCTGGAAATGAGATAGCTACCTGTCTCAGTCTTCTCTGGCACAAGATCCTCTTTGCCTGCCAATATCACCACACAAGCCATTAGATCAATGCAGTCGTAGCCTAATGATGTAATCCAAACACAGTCCACATTTTAACCAAAGATGTGTGTTAAATATAGAAGAACAGATTAAAATCAAAGTAAAAATATACACTGTCAGGTATGTTAAATTTAACCGATTGGCAGTCTGTGGGAAATAAAATCTCTTCCTCCATCTTTATGGAATAAGAGCTCATCCATGTAATTCAGTTTTTCTGTTACATACTGATATATTTTGTTTGGATACATTGCACCTGATCTTAAATTTGGTCAGTGAAATCCTACAGCAAGCAGAGTGACAAGCATCCGAGGAGGTTTTCATTTGTTGTTCCATGTGAAGTCTGCAAGAGGAGGCAATGTTGTTGAAGGGCAATGTTGAAGGAGAAACCTCTGCTGTGGAGGATGGCTTGAAGTCATTTAAGCAGCCTGCAATTTAGAGCCAGCAGAGAGCCAGAGGAAGCATTATTATTGTTTTAATGCATTGTGAAGGACAGGGAATTTTTATCTGAGTCTCTGCATGAGTATGTATATATTTAATTTGTTGTCTGAAGAAGATATGGAAATTTACATGATTACATGCAGTATATTTTAAAATACTGGTAACTAAGTAAGTGGGTTGTTTGTTCAAATTTTTTCTTGGGTTCTCTTCTCTCAAGCATTCCTTTGAGATAAAGAATCACTTGTTTCCATTCCAGTTCTGTGAAGTGACTGTTAAAGTCAATGTAGGAATCCCAAACTCTTCAACAGAAGGGGCAGAAGATGCCTGACAGGATTGCTTGCTGGGTAGTTTGTGAGGTGGTGTATTCCTTCTGCAGGAATTTGAAGGACTTCTGTGAGCTCATGATGCATGGACTCAAGGTTCTCCATACAATACTTTCACCTTTACTGGTCATGAGCCTGGGACTTCCAGGTGTTGGCATGGATGCTACATTTTTTTAAGAAGGCTTTGGGTGCATCTTTTATTCTTTCCTCTATTCACCTGGTAATCTCTTCCCATCACAAAATTCAGAATAGACTGTTTATTTCAGGGAACTGCATTCATGCATGTGAGTGGACTGAATGCCAGAAGGCCCTCAATCCTGGAGATGTTAGTCCAGGAGAGGATATTGGCATTGGGTTGCTTATCCTTCCAGTTTTGGAGGATTTGTGGAAATGGCATTGATGGTTTCTTTAAAGTGCCTTAAGCTCCCTGATCAGAAGCATGTAGGAGTTCACTGCTGCCTGGTAGAACACTAATTTTGTGTCAGGTCTGAGGTCTTAATCTTCAAATCCTTTTCTTTGAGCAACCAAAGGCTGTGCTGATGCATTGAATGCGATGGTGAATTTCTTTATCAATGTCTGCCTTTGTTGAGTGTTGGTTCCCAATATGTGAGAAGGCTCTTGCTGTGAACTTTAATTGTCAGATGGAGGAGTTGTACGGGGGTCAGGTTGGTAGCAGACCTTTGTTTTGCATGTATTGAGTCTCAGATCCATTCTCTCATATACTTCAATGAATAAGTCGATGATGGCTTGGAGCTCAGCCTTCAGTTCAGCCCATTCAAAGTCACAGTCTAATTTAATGTCATATGTACAAGTGCATGTATGCACAGGTGCAATGAAAAACTTACTTGCAGCAGCATCACAGGCACACAGCATCATACAAGTAGCATTCACAAAAAAAAACAAATTAAACACAATTTTTACAAGAAAGAACCCAATTAGAGCAAAAAAAGACAATGTTCATTTTAGTGCAAAGTAATCAAAGTGGTCATAGTGTTGTAGTGATTAGGAATGTGTCGGTTGGATCAAGAACTGGATGGTTGAAGGGAGGTAGCTGTTCTTGAACCTGGTGATGTGGGACTTCAGGCTTCTATACCTCCTGCCTGATGGTAGCTGCAAGAAGATGGCATAGCCTAGATAGTGGGGATCTTTGATGATGCATGTTGCCTTCTTGAGGCATCGTCTCCTGTAGATACTACCAATGGTGGGAAGGGATGTGGTTGTGATGTATTGGGATGAGTCCACTACTCTATGCAGTTTCTTATGTCCCTGCACTTTCGATTTGCTGTACCAGATCAGGATGCAAACAGTCAGGATACCTTCAATAATACCTCCGTGGAAATTTGTGAGTGTGGGGAGACAAGCCGAACCTCCTTAACTTCCTAAGAAAGTAAAGACACTGGCACATCTTCCTTGCATCTATGTGCGCTTTGTATCATACAAGATACAAATTTGATGAAAGGGAGTAGTTGATGATTTTGACTCTAAATTGAATATTTAGTTTGAAGCTTGAACACATAATGGACTTTTACTTTAGCTGAGGCACTAATCTAAGGCCTTGTGTTCTAATTTAGGTGGAAGCTGAAAATGTTGAATTGTTCAAAGTAGTCAAATAGAATAGTTCTCCGGATGCATTTCCCTCAACAAACACTCTCAATATAGATTGAATCATTATCTATTTCATTGCAGAGTGTGTAAAATGATTATTGTATTTGCAACATAACAACAGTCAGCACTTCAAAGTAACTAATTGTCTATACAGTGCTCTGGGCGGTTTTTGACACTTATGATAAATTGGTAGTTAAATACAGGTCATTATTTAATATTTGGATTATGTGACACTAATCAAAACTGAGTGGATTTGCAAATTATATTGCCAAAGATGTACTTGGAAATTTAGCTGATCCATCTTTAATTTTGGCTAGTGATAAGATCAAAACAGTAAAGTCACAAGGACTTAGTCCAGAGCAATTCCATTATTCACTGTGGATCTCTTGAGAGAAGTGCCATGAACAGGCATTTTCCATTGACCAAATAATTTTTAAAACTTAAGATCTCACCCTGAATTTCATGACCTGCTTTTCTTTCAAGCTGGTTATATTATCTCTTTTTAAAAAAACTAGATATAAAAATTACCTGCCAGAATGCTGTTATGCATCTACTCTAATATCAAAAATACTGTACTTTCAGGACACAAATTCCTATAAAAAGAAACACTTTAAAATTCCACCAGTTTAATGGTTTTTTGGAGTTTATCTGACAATTAATAATGACTTTATTTATCATTAATGTTCAGTTTTTTACTCAATTCTTAATTTGAAATTTCATGTGGCATTTCCTAATTTATGTCCCTCAGTGTATTTCGTATTCGCTAATTAATTATTCAAAAGTTTTGCAAAGGATCATACTATTTTCTTTTTGCTTTGCTCCTTTGACTATTGTGAGCATGTTTCAAGAAGATTGTGCTTTCCTTATTTTAAATTTTAATTTTTTGACAATTGTATTCTTGCTTGTGACAGTTTTCTTGGTAATTTGCTTACCATACCTGAAGTAACATCCTGCATATTTCTTTAATGAACATTAATGAGAAAAGAAAATCAATTAAAAATTCTAAGCTCTACCTGGAGATTAATTACCCTGTCTTCTCTATTCCCATAAATGTTATCGTAATTAAAAATACAATCCCTCTTATTTCTTACTTTGTCACTTCATAATTTTTTATTACTTAAAATAGTTACCTATTTCTGTCTTCTTTTGCCCTTTGTCCTGTCTAGTAAACTTTTTATTAACAATTAGTTAACACATTCCTAAAATGGATATTTATATTGGCTGCTATGTTTCCTATATTACAACAGTGACTAAATTTCAATAAGTTTTGAACTGATTGTAAAAGGCATTCCAACATTGGAGGTCATGAAAGGAAAAGTATAAATATAAGTTCTTTCTTTCTTTTCATTTTGACTAAGTTTTATTTTAGTTCTGAATTAACCTCATGGATTCAGTATCCTCCAATTCAGCATTGGTATGACATTGCATTGCATTGCTAAACTTGCTCTTTTACTGGGCTAGTAAATTCACAGTGCACATTCCTCTTGGAATGCAAATTGAGTACCAAGATTCAAAGTGAAGCTGAGAGAGACCACTGGTGCCAGGAGTTTTATTCTGCTTCATTCTAGTTTAAATCAGGCTTACCATTGGATCCAGGTTTGACTGAATCAGCAGCATGAAGGGAACTGCCTTGCACTAATGCTGTCTTGTTTTTTGAGTGGGCATACTGCAATTCAGTTATGTCATTGGCAGTTTTCTTTTAAAATCAACTAATTTCTTTATTGTAATCTTGTTTATTAACTGCACAACAAGCAAACTAAATAATTTTACAAAATTCTACTTCTGGATAATTTGACTCCCTCATGGGAATCTGATTCATATCGTTCTTCCAATGATAATTTCTTCTACCTGAGGAGCACTAATTAATTAAAGGATTATCTTCAGCTACTTACATTTGTAATCACAAAAACTAAATGTAGAGCTTCATTGAACTCTACAACTGGAGATCTTAAAATGAAATTTTTAATTAGTACCATCTTTTTGTTTCATCTCCTTGAATGGTTCCTTGTCATATTCAGCTGAGAAGATTGGAAGAGTCCTCTGAAACCACTGGCTCTAAGGACCGGCTGTCTGAATGTGACAGTGTGGGGTGAAGATCTGCTGCTTTCTCATTAGCAATGTACAACAATTACAACAATCACACTTACAACAGTTCTTCCATATGATCATGTGATCAATGGATACATGTGAAGGGGTCAGTTATCCCTTGTTAATACTACAATACGTTTCCTTCTCTCTCCCTTACCCTCTCTCCCCCACCCCCCACCACCACATGGCATCAATAGGAGCTTGGGTTACTGTGAAATGGTCATTACAGACCTCATTTATTATCTATTGAGAAAAACTTCTCTTTGAAATTAGAAGCAAAACATCGCAAAAAAAGCAGTGGAAAAGCTGCTGGTAAAACATTCTTGCCTGCCTATATTCATGGCTGTGGATCTTTAGTTTCTCTGTTTTCCACATAACACTGTACTCAGATAGTAATTTCATGTTTCTTATGTTGTGCATTCTAATCTTTTCTGAAAACTCTGATCTGTCCGCGCGTGTGTTACTTGTACCAGTTGCCTGCCTTTGAAAGAGCCGTGATGATAACGAAATAGAGTGAAGCATAGTACAACACTCAATGCAAGGATGGTCACTACATTTCTCCAGTATAAGACCTTGGCTAACCTTTAAATTATGCCTTAATGTAAACAGCCTTCCATTGGATATTTATATAAACAAATTGTTAACAAAATTATAATAGTATGTTCATTCTTGAGTAATGGAACAAATCTTTTCAATCCAGGATATTTGGCAGCTCCTGAAGTCACTCCAGCTCCAGAACTTGTAAAACCTCCTGCAAAGAAACCTCCCGCCAGGAAAGCTACTGGAACATCTGATCAAGGCAAGTCTATGTTCTATGACTCATGTGTCATGTAATAAATAGCGTAAATGATAATGGCTTTTGGTGGTTACTTTAAAATCTTATGTTGTTTCCTTGTTACTGGTGAAAGCCGTTGTGACTTTTGGAAATAAGTTTCAAAGTCAAAGTCAAAATTGAGTTTATTGTCATATGCACAAGTACGTGTATGCACAGGTGCAATGAAAAACTTACTTGCAGCAGCATCACAGGCACATGGCATCATAAAGGCAGCATTCACAAGGAAAACATAAATATAAATTATACACAATTTTTACAAGAAAGAACACAATTAAAACAAAAACAATGTACATTTCAGTGCAAAGTGATCAAAGCAGTCATAATGTTGTTAAACTGTAGTGATAGTCTAGTGACTACAAATCAAGTGTTAGAAATTGGAATTTGCATAAATAGGTAGTTGATGGTTGGCAGAAATATGGTAAGACCTTCATTTTTTGGGAAATATGTTAAAATTCTTTGCTTCAAAAACAAGATGATGTTTAATCAAAATATTCAATAGTGACCTTACAGCATGCTAAAAGCTATCAAATCCTGGCAAAGAAATATTCATAGTTGGCTCTCTGTTAAAGTGAACTTGGGCATGACACAGTAAACAATACCATTGAAATGCTGAGGGCAATCCACGCACTGGCTTTCAGATGAGCCTCTGGGGCAGGTTATGCTGAACCTGGTTCACCACCTCGGGTCCCTGCCTGCCTGCTCTATCCTTGGCTGGATGTGGAGGGCCCATCTTGCTGGCCCTCCTCTCTGCAAGTTAGGCAACCTGGTCTTACCAGGTTAGTGAGTGTAGGAATAGAATGATAGAGCAGACGAATGTGTGGCTAAAGAGTTCGTGTAGGAGGGAGGGCTTTAGATTTCTGGATCACTGACCTGGTTTCTGAGGAAGATGAGATCTGTACAATCTTAACAGGTTGTACCTGAACCAGAACAGGTTCAACATCCTAGCAGGGAGATTTCCAATGATGCTGTGCATGGTTTAAACTAATTTGACAGAAGAATCTGGCACAATGTAGTTGTGCAGTGAGGGGGGGCAGAGAAACAGAGTGTAATCCATTGTAGAAGGAAAACTAAGTCAGACCAGTACACGAGCAAACATTGACAAGATAAGGCATGTGGGAGGTATGCAAAACTAAATTGGACCTATTTTATTGCAACAAGTCTGGCTAATAAGGCAGGTGAATTCATTGTGTTGATCAATATGAGGGAATATGATATCATTGCTGCTGAAAAAAAGGCAGAACTGGTAGTTCAACATGCAAGAGTATAGAGCCTTCAGGTGTGACTGCAGGGAGGGGTGGGGTGATTCAAAAGAAGGAGCAGCATTGCAATATTGATAATAGAATCCATTATTGCAGTAATGAAGGAGGATATCGAGTAGGGTCTTCAAATGAGGCCCCCATGGCTAGAGCTTAGGATGTGATTACGTTGCTGGAGGTCTCCTACAATCATTTGGAGATAAAGGAACAAATATGTAGACAAATTGCAGAGAGATATAAGAGTAATACAGTTTCAGTAGGACGGGATTTCAATTCCCCCACTATTAACTGGGATTGCTTTGGTGTAAGAATGGTACAAGAAATGAAAGTTTTAAAGTGCATCCAGGAGAGCTTTCTCAGCCAGTACATAGGTAGTCCTACAAGAGAAGTGGCTGTACTGGACCTAGTCTGAATGTAGCTAGACAAGTAGTTGAAGTGTCAGTAGGAGAGCATTTTGGAGATAGAGCCCCATAACTCTGTAAGTTTCAAGGTAGTTATGGAAAAGGATAAGAATGGCCTGGAAATTAAGGTCCAGAAGTGGGAGAAGGCCAGTTTCAATATTGTAAGGAAGGACCTGGCAAAGGCAGACTGCGAGCAACTATTTGGAAGTAGGTCTACATCAACATGTGGGAACCATTCAAAGTGGAAATAATGAGAACTGACAACCAACATGTTCCCCCAAGGGTGAAAGGTGTGGATAGCAAGTCCAAGGAACCCTGATCCGTCAAAGGATACCAAAGGCTGATAAAGGAATAAAAAGAAAGTTTATGGAAGGTACAGGAAGCTGAAAACAGGGAGGCTGTTCAGAAGTGTAGACAGTGCTGGGAGTACTTGAAAAAAGAAATTTGGAGGCAAGGAGGGGCAAGAAATATGTGGACAAAATTAAGGAAAATCCGAAAGATATTTATAAGGTCTATTAAGAACAAGAGGGTGCATGAGGAAAGAGTAGGTTCCATTGAGGATCAAAATGACAATCTCTGCATGGGCCCAGAAGATATAGGTGAAATCTTAAATGAATTCTTCTCATCTGTATTCACTAAGGAGAAGATCATTATAGTTGGGGCATTCAGGGAGGGGACAGAACATGTTATCTTTAAAAAGGAGATACTAGATATTTTAGGGGCTTAAAAGTAGATAAATTCCCTGGGCCTGATGTGATATATCCCTGGTTGCTGTGAGAAACAAGGGAGAAGATGGTTGGGTCCCTGACAGAGATTAATAAACTGAGGTGCCAGATGAATAGAGGAAAGCAAATATGTTACCTTGATTCAAGAAGGGCAGCACAAATAAACTGGGTAATTAGTGACATGCTAATCTAATGTCAGCAGTAAGGAAGTTACTGGAATAAATTTTAAGGGATAGGATTAATCTACACTTGGAAAAGCAGTAGTAGTCAAACATAGCCTGTTTTTGTTAGGGAGAAGTCCTGTTTGACCAACTGGACTGAATTTTTTGAAGAGGTAACAAAATATGTTGATGAGTGCAGTGTGGTTTTGTTGTCTATGCGAGCTTCTGTAAGGCCTTTGACAAGGTCAAACATAAGAGACTGATCCAAGAAGTTAGAATTCATGGGATCCAGGACAGGTTGGCGAATTGGAGCCTTATACACCAGCTCTTTTCTATTACCTTGTAGTTTCTTTTGTTCCCTCAAGTGACAATCTTGTTCCCTTTTGAATACATTGATTGGATCTGTTCCATCTTCCATTTATCACAGAGTCAACACAGACAAGGATAGAACCTCAATGCATACTGATGTTTGGTGCTTACTAACACGGTCTGCACACAGCTTGATGCAGCCACATACAAAGTCAGCCGTCAGGACGAGAGCGATGTTGGGTACACTTTCCCCTTCCTTCCCCCTCAGTTCTCCAGCAACTCATGCTTTGTGACCCATCGGACGCACTCCATCTTGGATTCCCTGGATGAAAGAGGGGAATGACTCAAATGGCGGAGGAGCAGCACACCTGGTAACATCGAGAGCACCTCGCACCTGGTGACCGGCTTCTTGCCCGTCATCAAGAGGGAACCTCGCTCTCAGTTTGCCAGCTTTTGTTGCACCTTGTGCAATCGCTCTCTGAACATGCCTTGACAGTTTCAAGGACACTTGCACGCGTACACCCTTTGTTCCTGCACACTCTTTGCAACCCTGCCTTTTAGTCTATTTGTCTTTCCTTATCCTTGCAGCCAAAACATAGCAGAAACTAGTTCTACTGGAGTCAATCACAAAGGCATGCCGTTGACATCAGCGGTCCATTTCCAGCATTTCTGTGCATTCTTTGCCCTTGTTAACACATCCATATTTGCACAGATTTGTGTTGTCTTATGAGGATAGGTTGTGTGAGTTGGGGCTTTTCTCTTTGGACAGGAGGAGGATGAGGGGTGACTTGATAGAGGTGTACAAGATGATAAGAGGCATAGATCGAGTGGACAGTCAGAGACTTTTTC
>JARFYF010000002.1:45519135-45531395 GCA_030265395.1 Rhina ancylostomus | reverse complement strand
ACACACACACACACACACACACACACACACACACACACACACACACACACACACACACACACACACACACACTTCTTCTACAACTGACACTTGGGTTAATTCAAATTAGCCAATTCATCTAATAACCATCACACCTTTGTTTCTTTGGGGGGTATTATTTATTTTTGTGATTTATGATAATTTGACATATTTGCACTGTATTGCTGCCCCAAACAACAAACTTCATGACATGTAGGTCAGTGATAATAAATCTGATTCTGACATGGTAGGAAACTGGAGCACCCGAAGGAAACCCATTTGGTCACAGGGATAACACAGAAACTCAACGCAAACAGCACAGGAGGTCAGAATAGAACCTGCGCACAAGGAACTATGATGGATGCACCACCTGCAATGCTGCTACGTCACCCAGTTAAATTTCATCTACAATATATCCACATATTACATTAGCCTGTCTGCCTGTACCCTTTTGATGTTTGTTACTATCCTCCTCATCATTTACTATACTTCCAACTTTTGTCTCATCTTCCAATCTTAAAATTGTGCACGAACAGCCATGTTCAAGTTATTAATATATATTAAGAAAAGCAGTAGTCTTGATACCAACCTCTGGGGAATACCACTGTACATTTCCCTCTAGTCCTATCACTACTGCTATTCATTGTGAATCATCAATGTGACATTGACTGTCTCGATTTTTTTTTTCACTTTGCTCACTCACTCTAATCCACCCACTTCTGCACTTGTAGCATTCTACTCAATAAGAGCCAACCTTAATACCACTATCAAAAGCCACAGTCAAGGGTAGTTCTGTTGTGGTTTGGTGAACTAACCTCTATCTTGCAGTGGCCAAACATTAGTTCCCAGTCCTCTCATACCTTCCTCTGGATCATGACCTAACCTCAAACCATTGTCTCCCAGACTGTCACCGACCTTGTTTCCTTGAGAGATCTTCCTCCATGGTCTACTCCTTAAGATCATAAGTAGGACTGTCCTGATGAACCAGTTGCTCCAACCTGTTTTTGTCCCAGAGAAGTTATTCCTTCAACCCTAGATCCATCCCATTTAAATTTGTGACTCTTCTGATCCTGTCTGCAGCTTTAATGATCTAAGGGCCCTTCTTCCTGAATGAAAGCCTAATCAGCTCACCTCCACCAACACAAACATTTGCTTGAATGAACTCGTTCTCAGATTGAACAACTTGCTTCAGATCAAGGTGCAGCCGTGGGGTCTCACTCTGCCTGTACTCTATCTTTGTGGGATATGTGGGACAGTCCTTCTTTCAGTCCAACTCAGCCACACCCTCCTCCCCCCATAGACATTTTCCTGGACATCAATGGCCATATCGGTGCTGCTTTCTGAAAAATTAATTACTTTTGCTACCAATTTTGACCCTGCTCTCACATTAATAAGATCCATCTCTGGCATCCCTTTCCCTTTCTGGATCTCTCTGCCTCCATCTCTGAGGATATTTTAGTGACCAATATCCATTAGAAGCCCTCACACTCTTATATTGAGATAGACTATACACCCTCTCACTCTGCTTCATATAAGGACTCCATTCCATTTTCCCAGTTCCTCTATCATGTATCTTTTCTGATGATGAGGCCTTCCTAAACGTCTTTCCTTCTTCCAACTGTGGCTTCCCCTTTACCATATTTGACAGAAAACTTGACCACATCTTCTATTTCCTACATCTCAGCTCTCAACCCCTCAGCTCCTGACCAGAGCAAGAATAGGGTTCCCCTGGTCTTCACTTGCCACTCAACCAGCCTCTGTATTCAAATGATGATCCTTTGCAATTTCAGCCACTTTCAGTGAGATTCCACTACCAAACACATCTTCCCTTCCTCTCCCCTTTTCAGAATTTCATAGAGACCGTTTCCTTGATGAGCCTGCAGATTTGTCAAATTGCTATTGAGTGGTAAAATATAACGTGATGCAAAGTAGGCAGAAGACTAAAGGAAAACTAGAATATTTTACTTAAATAGAGGCATATGTCACAAAAACAAGGCTGTTATACAAGATATTAGCACTACTATTAGCCAGCCCACAGTATTTTGTCAATTTTAAGGTACACTACTTTAGGAAGAAAGTAAAGGTATTGAAAAGATGCAAAGGTTCATGTTAACCAAATAGTTACTGGGAAAATGAATATTCCACATAAAGTATCCGGTACATCCTCAATACCTGCCAGTCATTCTCTACACCATAACAATAATCTTGATATATTTGCTAATTCCATCACTCTTTATTTCTCCATGTCCCTGTCATGTAAGTTTAAATCCTTCAAACACTATCCAGTTAACCTCATTAAAGAGAGTGCTGTGGATCTAAATCAGATGAAGCCCATCCATCTAACAGCTAAATTTACAATAATAATACAATTCTGGATTAAATTTGTAATATGAAGTTAATTTTAATTGATAAATTAATATACCACTTGAATAGCTTCTTGAAAGCAACTTCAATAATAAATTTTACCAATGGCCTTTATGAGCTTGCAAACTTTTGACACACTGGCTCAGGAATGACTTCATCCTTTGCAACAGTAAAAATGATCAAGAATGGTATGAATCAATATTGTAAAACTTCATCTGAGGAACAAAATAAGAGATCACTTTCTTCCTCCTGTTTCAGTCACCATGCAAAATATTGAGGATTATTCTCGATGAAGTTTATGAAAATGTTGTTTGCCCTGCTTTTCTGAGTTATGTGTAGATTGATTTTTTTTGACAATACTCAGATTTATAACCAAGCTTCTACCTGCAATAATTTATTAACTTGCTAACTTCCTGCTGTGGGGATGTACATGTGCCTACGTGCTGTTTAGAACATTATCTAGGTTTCTATGCATTATTGTCAATAATGTCTCCGAGTTATAAATCATTGTATTCCCAACACAATAAGCAGGGAGGTTACTTTGATGCAAAGGTGAAACAAGGCATTGATGTTGTGCTTTGCTAATTGTACGTGCCTGATTGGAAACTTTAGTTTTAGCAGAGAATTTTGATCCTAATTGTTGAACTTCCTGAAAACATTTAAAACAAAACACCTGCAAGTTCAGCATTCAAGAATTTATTAAACGTTATTTTGATGAAGGCTCATGCACTAACTTCCAATGAAAATGTGGAGCCTGCTGGCTGCCATGCAGGAACATGTTTCAAGATACCCAGAATAGCCAGGGGCCAAAGTAAAAGGGTGCGTAGTATCTCACTTGTGACACTGGATGCCCTGAAGGAGAAGATGGGATGACTCATAATTGCAGGCTGCATCAATTCTGCAGCAATTGGTGGTGCTCTGCCTAACCTCCTCTGATTCCTCTTGCATACTAAAGGAGTTGATTAGCAAGATCTGGATAACCAACTGCATGTTTCTTCTGCAGACCCTTATAAGATACCCCAGAGGATGAAGTAGTGTAGCAATCTCTCTTTCTTTGGCGAAAATTTCCAGAAGAAAAGTGAATGGATAGTAATTAAAGTATTGGGCTAAGTATCCCAGAATGTGTTCCAATGTATCCCAAAAGTTATCTTCAAATGTCCAGCAGATTTTGAAGAGTAAAACCTGATATTTCTTTCAGCTGTGCTCAAAATTGTCAGCGATAGCTTATTTGGCTGAATTAGTTACTATTAGGACAGAGTATTAGTTCAAATGTTGGTCTCCAAAATCCACCTCTCTTAATGAGCATTTGCAGGCAACCTAAGTGGCAATCATGGCTGTTCTCAGAGTAAGCTTCAACTTCTTTACAAGACTGTATGTTACACAAAGCAGAATTGAAACCAGGGTTTCAGCTTGATACCAGGTGATGGATGTGAGTTATTGTTTTGTGTTGAGGAGAACCAAACAAATAAGTTTTTTTTCCTTCATAATAATAATAAGAAATATAATTTGTGTTATGTGGCTGGATATTCAATTGCAAAGAATGAATTATATTTAAGCTTATTTATACTTTAGAAAATTCAAATTCAAATTTAAAGCCAATGCAATGTGAATTAAATACCAATTTCACCAGAAAGTGGATTTTCTTTTCCTTACTGGAGCATGGATTTTAAATGTCATGTTGCTTAGAGTCATAGAACACAGAAACAGACCTATCAGCCAAACGTGTCCATGCCAACCATTAAGCGGACATTTATACTAATCCCATTTACCAGCGCTTGGTCTATAGCCTTCTATGCCTTGGCTATTCGAGTGCTCATCTTGATACTTCTTAAAAGTTGTGAGACTGCCTGCTTCCACCACCCCCTCAGGTAGTGCATTCTAGATTCCAAACTGGATCAATTGGAATTTGGAACCTGTTTCATTCTTTGTAAGATCTCAATAAAGATGTAGAATACCGCAGAAAAAAAACGTTTTAGACTTTTTAAATTTAAGTGAAATATCTTGTCAGTGCTGTAGAACAAAACATACATCACAAAATATCATAATAAATCAACAAAATAAATAAAGACAAAGCTGAAATGTAATCATAGGGGTAATTTGCTGAATTCTGGAAAAGATTACTTGCTCTCAGAACAATCTCTGGAGAGAACCTCACACTTCTGCTTAGTTGTTGAATGGAATTGTTGACTAATCTCATGCAATGGGAGCTGAATAACAAATATCTTCAATGATGTTCATCTAAGTTTTTGCAAACTAAATGTGTCTCAAACCTAGTAGGATTTTTTCCAATGATAACCGATGTTGTTAAGGGAAAATTTTAAACAATGCCCCATGTGTTGATTTCCCTGTCAATCCTAATGTTTTTACTAAATGTTAATTTGTGTTCTTTTACTGAAATACCTGGTGGCCTTTGGATTCTTTACTATGATGAGAAAACTGTCTCAATTTGACTTTGATTGATATGTAGAACTACATGTGCTAAATAACAATGCAAAGAGTTGTCCATGCACCCAAGATCTAGCACAAACCACTGTCCGATTTTACTAAAGTTCAAGTCATTACCAAATGCATACACTTACTTCTTTCTGGTATATTAACACTTTCTTCTTACAGAGGAGAAGGATGCCGTTACTGCAACTAAACACAAAGAGATTAAAAGTAAGTACTCGACCTTAATAATCAGAATTAATTTTGATTTGAAATTATCCTCTTTACCTGAAGACTATCTTGATAGAATTTTAATTAAAATATTCAATGGAGTTCTTGACAGTGATTTATGTTTGTGTCCTAATATCATGAATGCCTCAAGGTTTAGACACACATGTTTTTTTTGATTTTGAACTAACTGCACCAAAACAAAAGATAATTAATCTCTCTTTTAAATGTAAAGTGTCAAATGAGTATAAAAAGCATGACTAGCAAAGATTTATGATCAATGATAATGCTCAGTGCTAAAATCAGACGATGTTTGAATGCAGTTTGTTTTCTTTTCTAGTTTTACCTCATCTTCATTTGCAACTTACATAATTTGAATTTTTCACAGAAATTATTTTTCTATTTATAAATGACGTCTAGCAAAATCTTGACTAGAGGTAAAAATGATCCCTATCAATCAGGGAAGCGACGCCTGGAGAATACTATTTCTGAGAAAATAAATGCACAATTTGAGAACTGGTTCCCCCTGCGGTGCATAGATTTAGTTGAGCGAAGTATATCATATCCATTTATCAAAATCTTTTAAAGAAAGTATTGTATTGAATACTGTATTCTAAGGGACTTGTCAAGATATAGGCAGAGATGGTGTTTTCCATAGCTGGTGTGTCTAGGAGTCAGTCTCAAAATCAGGCATTGACCATTCAGGACAGAGATGAGAAAACATTCCTTCATCCAGTGGGTATTGAATCTTTAGAATTTACAATCAAAGAGAGCCATGGAAGCTAAATCCCTGAATATAAAGCAGGAAAAAAAGTACCAACATAAAAGATTGCCCATGATCTCATTGAATGGTGGCATAGATTAGAAGTGCTGAATGGTCTACTCCTGCTTCTTATGTTCTAAGCTTTCAATAACTGCTCACCTGAGTGTTGGGTTTTTTTTTTGGAGAGTAATGACCAAAGGGTTCCAGGACCAGCATCCAACCTAATAATTCTTCTGCTTCCATTATTATTTACTATGAGCTCTGCAACATTAAAGAATCAGTAAATACACATTTTGCCGCCTTTCCTTAAATTGATGACCATTTATTAAAGAATCACAGAATATCTGGAATGATACACAACAGAAGAAGGCCATTCAGCCCAGCGACCCTGTACCATCTTTAAAACCTTTATTTGTACAGCACGGTAATGGGCCCTTCTGGCCCAATGAGTTCATGCTGCCCAATTAACCTACCCGCACGTCTTTGGAATATGGGAGGAAATCGGAGCAACCAGAGAAAACCCATGCAGACGCGGGGAGAATGTACAAACTCCTTACAGACAGTGACAGGAACTGAAGCCCAATCACTGGCATGGTAATAGCGTCACGCTAACTGCTACATTACTGTGCCGCCCTATCTCTAAGTAAGGGCTGTTAATTTGTTCCAGTTTTATTTTCCATGGGCTCGTATATCTTTTCTCTTCAATTACTTATCCAATTGACTTTTGAATGCTCCTCTTGCATCTGCTACAAGCACACTTTCAGGCAGTGCACTCCAGATCACTGGAATGAATTGCCTTGTGTTGCCTTTGTTCCTTTTTGACAATCATCTTGAATTTGTGTCTAATGGTTATTGAACTTATAGCCACTGGAAATGTTTTTCTTTATTTACTTTATCAAAGCAATTTATGATTTTGAATAGTTTCTTCAAGTCCTCAGTTAATCACAGCTTCTCCAGGCTCTTCATATTATTGACTTCTCTCATTTCTGACACTGTTCCAATTAATTTCTTCTGCACCTTCTGCAATGCTTTGATGTTCTGCTTAAAATGTGGTTCACATAACCAAGTCCCATAGGAGTAGATCTTCCATTACCCTGAAATTACAGGTCACTGTGTCATTTAACCTGAGGCAAGTTTTCCATCCTGAGAAAAGGAAAATTGTGGAAATCTGCATGGCCCTTTTGGGGAGTCTACCAGTGCAGCACAGGGATAACTGCAGCCAACAAGGCAGAAGATGTTGCCACTGGCTTAGAATTTCACCAAAGCTAGAAAACTAGGTTTCCATAGGGATATGCAGGCAAGTCCTGATATTAACATGTCTAGAGGTTGAGAATCCAGAGCAATACTCAAACAGAAGTCTAGGCAATACTTCAGAAATATTTTTCCAACATTCTGTATTCTCTTCGTATTTTAAGATCCCATAAGCCTCAGTAACAGATTTCTCATCCTGCTCTGCCACATGTAAAGGTTGGTATATTTACAGACCCAAATTTCAGTTTCCTCATCCCCTTTAAAACTGTGCCATACAGTATATATCATAATTTCTGCTTCTCCCTAGCAATAGGTATTGCACTAGCAATATGTGATACCTTGTAAAATCTTCTGTTTGGGATCTTGGCACAGGAGGACCTCTCCTCACAAATGTTAAAAGAGCATTACTTGAAACCAAAAAGATAGTTTGAAATTTCAGTTAGAAAATCTATTAAAGTGCAGTTCAGAAAAATACTAACAAAGAGTAGTAATGAGTTATTAATAATTTAAATCAAAATACTGTGATATACAAAGGAAGGCTTCATCATTTGAACTAGTGAAAAAGCACTTCAATTGAAAACTAAAATGAGGTTCAATACCAAAAGTAAACATAAGCTTTGCAGATTTACTGCCAGAAAGTTAAGAGAGAATATAAGATAGAAGTACATTCCTTTTCACCATGCTAAAGTAGTTCTGCTCAAGGATTAAAAAAAAGCAATTTAAATCCTTATGGGTAACTTCAATTGCATATTCCCACCAGGATGACAATTTATAGGTCCCCATGCAGCTGATCATTCTATCTGAGCTCCACCTCCAATATATGCAGAACTTAGACTAGTGAATAGAGAATTTTATTATTGTAGTCTTCATGTGATAGTGCTGT
Organism: Rhina ancylostomus; assembly: GCA_030265395.1. Lineage (NCBI taxonomy): Eukaryota > Metazoa > Chordata > Chondrichthyes > Rhinopristiformes > Rhinidae > Rhina > Rhina ancylostomus. The sequence goes on along the minus strand of JARFYF010000002.1, from coordinate 45,523,461 downwards.
TAAAAATTAGGCTGTTCTGCTAATTTTATTTTCAGAAATAAAAATTCAGTTGCAGAATCCATTAAGATTAATTTTCTGGGAACATTTAGTCCTTTACCATTTTATATTCACTTTTTGAACTAATATTGACCAGCAAACAGAGCACAAAATCATTCCTGCTCCCATTTGTCAAGGTCTGCTTTCCTGTTCATGACCCACCCTGTTTCTCAGCCATGTATCCACTGTTGTAGAAGTGACACAAAATGCACACTGCATGTTGATTGATGCACTTCTGCATACCGACACGTTTACAGTCTTATTGGATGCAAAATACCTAGCATGGAAGGACTCAATCTAAAGTCATATATACATCAGGTTTCCTTTATTGTTAATCAGTTTTCTATTTGCATTCTATCACATGCCTCATAATAAACACCTGCTGTGTATTTGAATTTCTTAATATGTTAACCACTTCATTTAAAAGGTTCAACATATTTAACATTTCACAGGACTCATTTTAGGGATGCATATTTTCTGGGGATTGAATGTTCATTTTTATTAATTTATCTGCAACTTTCACCAGTATTCCTCAACATGATTATAATAACACCACTCATCATTACTGCAGATGTAGTTGAGCAGTGAAATTGAAGCGAAGGTTACCTGGTTATTTAGGAAAAAAGATGTTGTTTATTTGTCATGGGGCCAAAGGTTACAAATTACATTGAACTGTTATAGCTCCAGTTGTTAATGATAAATGAAAAGGTGTGCTTTGCTTCTCTTCTCTAGAACCAGAAATGGCTTCCAAGTTAAAAGCGGCTTCTCCATCTCCAACAATAAAACCAGGTAAGTAAATGTTTCTACACAATGAACATTGATATTTATTCCTGAAAAGGCCAGAGAAAACTCAGTTTTAATGGATGAAGACATCGTGGCAACTATGGATGTTGACATAAAGGATCTCCTGCATGTTGTCAGGTGGTGGTCTTACAATTAGGGAATGAAGACCTTTCCTGTACAGAAAGTTGAAAAGTGTTTTTCTTTGTGAGGGCTTATAACAACATGCATGCCATTGATTGTGCTCTGGAACCTGGGAAAACCAGCAAACCTGAAAATTCCCATTGTTGGCTTGCTGGGATTCCAAAGGTGGTGAATTTCCCAGCTCTTCGATAAAGTGGACCAGTCACCTGACATAAATGCCTACACTGCAACCTGGCTAATATTACAGGTTTCATATGTCTTGGAAAAGACAATGATAGTGCCACAGAAGCAGTGGTAGGTATAGGTGACTGTGGCAGTAAGATCCCATCAAATAGTCAAGTCAGCAAAGGTCACCTGAGGTAGAGTCCAGGGTAACAAAGGATGTAACATCAACCATTATCAAAAAATGTGAATTACTCCATGTTCCACTATGCCTACACAGAAGTCCTGACCAGTTAGTAAACAGGTAAGCACTGGCAGTTGTGTTTGGAGTGGTAAAATTTATCCAATGTGTGTGATGTATGCAAAGAAGTAGGAGACATCACCTGCTGGTGAAATCTACCATATACAATGCTTTTTCGACATGAACTCCTTGATTATCAGATATAATATCCACATCTACTATTTTCCCTCCTATTGGATTTCTTGTCTTTCTTTAATAGAAGTATATATATTTGACATTTCTATTCCACCTTTTAACTTTTGTTTACAGTAGAAAAAGGAAAACCTCTAACTACAAAATCAGCAGCAAGTAAATATTGCATATTAATGGCATGGCATCTCCATTATGGGCAATGCGAATTTTTGCTCAAGTTATTCTTAATTTTTTGCCACTCATGGATGCTTTATAAAGTTTTATTGTTGGATAATTATATTTTATTTTTCTTTCTCTGTGTTACCACAAGACTCCCCCCATCTTTCTATTTTTTGTTGAGAAGGGCATCGATGCCAACTGCATTGATTGATTCTCTCACTAGTCTATGACTGATGCACATGACAGCCAGTCACTCACTGTCCATTTTTCTATCTCGTTGTATCTTCCTTGGTTAGTTCCTTACTGTTGGTAATAATCTGTGCCAGTGCATAGGACCAATTTATTAACTGATTTTATGCTAAGCCTCTCATTGAATCATTCAATAAAAGAAATACTGCATACTTAAAATAGATCCAAAGTGATCTGAATACTTGCTGCTGTTAAAGATGTCATTTTAAATAAAAGTTCAATGACAGTTCAAAGTACGTTTGATTTAGTTGAAAAATAAGTCATTCGAACAACTAGCAATATTCTTGATGATCTATATTTGCTAAATATTACTAATATTTCAAGGTTACCATAACGTTAGATTATGGCTTAATGTAAATGTTTAAAAAATACATATATTGTCTGTTGCATAAACATAAAAAATATTGAATATGTAACAAAAGCAGGGCGATGTAAAACCTTACAAGAATCTCTGTAGGAACTACAAAACTTACACCAAAATTTACATGACTAATTACTATGTTCTCTCAGCAAAAAAATGTAGCTTTTTTTAAGTTAGAGGTTTGCTGTGTTTTATAATGGTGTTTTTTGGAAAAATGTTATATTTAAGGTATCTGATTTTGTCTTTCTACTTTAGAGTCAGTTAAAGCGAAGTCAGTTACTCCACCAAAGGAAATGGGTAATTATTATTCATGTTCCCTAATTTGTGATTCATATGCAGAGCAACTTTCAATTTGGTTCAAACAATTTTCTACATATTTGAGTTTTGAAAAGTTATTGACAAAATATGTCCTGTAACTTGGCAGATATTGATGCCTGCCATTGATTGTGAAATGAACGGCACAGTCCAAACAAGGATATTCAAGTTAAATCCTGAATTCAATGACAGATACAGTGTTGAAAAAGAGAAAAGAAATGGAGATAGAACAAAAATCTGGATTTTGATAAAGGAACAAGACAGAAAAATAAAGTAAAAATAATATTCAGTTTTTCAAGTTTCACAATTAAATGTCCATTGAATGAGGTACCACTTATGCAATGATTAATATCCAGTCCCAGAGAGTAATTAGCACTTACTGCATTGATTAAAATTACTTAGATTAGGAATAACTTGATTTAATTTTTCTGGGGCAAGTTTTCTTATTTTGTACAAATAGGGTTCTTAATGCTGCTCAATGAAGTTAAATGGGGAGCCAGACAAAAGAAACCATTATTGTAAAGCTACTGAAAGAGCAGCCCCTATTTAATTTTTAAAGTCACGAATCTGCTCTCATGTTAGTAAACTATGTCTATGGTGGTGAGCATGGGTAACATTCTGATGCACATTTTGTTGATCCATTATTAATTTAATTGATTAAAACAATTTATTGTTGGACTGCTGGGGGAACATATCTATGGTATTGAGCCATAAAGCAAACTGCTGTTGAAGATCTCAAAATATGCTTCAAGGGATCTTGAGGTACAGTTTTCATCATCTTATGTCAACTAAATCAATATAGCCAGGATAAAATGAAATGGCATAGATGATACAGAAATGTTAGATATGAACTGAGTTAAGTGCAAAGAAAGTTTCCATAGTGTTTATTTCTGTTTCAAGAGGAATTGGAATTGGTTTATTATTGCCACATGAGAAGCACCCTGCCAACCAGAGAAATTGATAAATTGGTTTATTATTGTCACATGTACTGACGTACAGTGAAAAACCTGTCTTGCATTCCATTTGTACAGACCAATTAATACAGTGCATTGAGGTAGTACAAGGTAAAACAATAACAAAATGCAGAATAAAGTGTAACAGCTACAGAGAAAGTGCTGTGCAGGTAGACAATAAGATGCAAGGTCATACTGAGGTAGATTGTGAGGTCAAGAGTCCATAATTTTGCCTGGAGTCAACCTGACCCATAAAATGAACATGACATAAGACTGAATTAATGATTGCCTAGAAACGGGGTTGTGTAGCATCATGTCCCATGCACTTAGCAATTCAATTGTTAAATGCAAGATCAACTGCAGAGAAAAATTATGAACTTGCCACAATTTCTACCACATCCACCTTTCCCTTTTGTACCATGTATTTGTGACCTATGGTTGTTGTGTGCCTCACTGTCAGAAGTCCTGAATTGTATTTGTGAGCTCTGAAGAGAGTTCATAGGGAATCTGCCTACTAAACCTGTCTCAAGCCTCCCCATGATCTTTTCATTATCATCTATGTTCCAGTCTCAGGAAAGATTATTTTGGTGGGGAAGAAAGACTTTACAAGAAGGATGTCATGGTTCTGAGTTCTGGCCCTAAATTTGGCTCCTTTAATGCCTCGTTGTACAGCACATGGATTCCATGCTGGACTGTTTGCATAATGACACACACCTGAGCCCCATCAGGGGCCT
>JARFYF010000002.1:45430144-45443711 GCA_030265395.1 Rhina ancylostomus | reverse complement strand
CTCAAGAGTACAGTTCCAGTCTGATTAATCTCTCCTCATAAAACCAACCTGCCATGCTGAATATCAGCTTAATGTTCCTTAGACACCCTCTATCGCATATCTCGTCCTTAAGTAGGAAGATGACAGCTGTACACAATATTTCAGAGGTTGTGTCTCAACTAGGGTCTATATAAATGGAACAAGCCAGTTCTGCTTTTGTACCCAAAGGCCAACATACTATTTGCCTTTTTTAAATTTTCTACCTGTTTGTTAACATTCAGTGATCTGTAAACAAGGACAGCCTGGTTTTACTGAATTCCAGTCCCTTTCAATCTCTCACCATTTAAAAATACTCTGCCTTTCTTTAATGTCCAACTTTGTACAAATGAATCATGATACATGCCAGATCATATTCATAGTCAGCTTTGTCTTCAGACCTGCTGCCAGACTGTGATTGTGGTTAACTAAATATTGTAACAAAGCTAAGTATTGTATACAGAATTAAAATTGTATTAGAAATGCTATTTAAACATAAGAAACAGCAAATAAATTATGAGCTTTTCTGATAGTTCATCACTAGTCCCTTCAGAGGAGGAATGTTTGGTTAGAGATGAGGCACTAAAGAAAAAAGAACAACATTGTCTTGAATCATAAATTAGTCTGCAATTTAAAATTTTAGGAGAAAAATGGAAATATTAGCTGGTCAATCCAATTAAATTCTTCCTTATTGAAGAAAAACACAAAACCCCCTGTAAAGCATTGTTCTCTGAATCCATTTTATGCAGTTATACAGCTCAAACTGCTCAAACCCAAAAGACGATTGCAGAGGAAATGATAACCTTCTGAAGAGATGTTGAGACAATTTTTATTTGCACTTCACTTAGTATTTCCCCATTCCAACATTTCAGTATTAAGCAGCTGTATGTTTTAAAGTGCTTGAATGTCATTCTCTTTTGTGTGTTTAAGAATGAAGGCTGTTTCTTTCTGGGTTTTGTAAACATTCCTATTGTAATCAGCAAAACAAAACATGGGGAATAGATCAGGTCATTTGACCCTGGAAACTGTAGCTGATCTGTATCTCACAGCCAGTTACCACTATGATACCTTTACTAAACATTTAGGTAACATCCTCTTTAATTGAGACCTTGATTTAGGCAGTGTGATCTAGCTCAGTTCTTAACAAAGCATACCCACTAACTGAATAAATGTTTTATTCATTTGTTAGTCATCCTGAGAAATATAATGTACCAAATGTAATATAGCATGCAATATACTGTACCTTGTTACACTCAAGCACTGGGAAATTTTGAGATTTTGGGGTGAACATCAGAGATTTGTTGAGGAATATTTTTGTATGTCCAATAAATTACTTTTCTGATCATAATTAGACAATGAAAAATAATGCAAAGAAAGTCAGTGCTTAATCTATTGGTTGTACTGATGAAGAATGCTCAATCAGTTTTGAACTTTAAGAAACAGTCCAACACATACTATGTGATTCATTTAGTAACAAAGTAAGTTGACTGTTGTAATATGAGGAGAAATTAGCAGGTGGTAGTTTAAAATAATAGACCACATCTTAATGAATAAAGTGGAAAGCACACTGCTTAGCCATGTGTATAAAAGCTAAGGTGAATCATGTCTGAAATGATGTAATATTTAATTTAACTGAGATAAAGTGGTTGGCCTAAAAATGTATGCTGAGTGTAATGAACATTACCTGCTCCTTGATGTACCCGAAATTGGATCTCCTTGCTGAGCAAGAATTATAACAACTTCCATTGTCAGAATGCTCTTTGTGATAATGCAGACAGAACCTTAGAGTGGTAGAATTTCAGAAGAGTTTTAATGTTAATTTTCTACTGTTGTTCCAAGATCTTAGCTTGATTTCACTTCTCATATCACTGACTATGGCTAATTAAATATTTATGAGTTTTGTAGCCAAGGCCCAAAATTAATCAAACATTGTTGCTGATATTATGATAGAAATGATACCTGGTTCTTCCATTTGCAATGGATTTTAATTAAGAATGGTTTTCCTTGAGGGTGCAGATGAATAATATATATTTGTTACACAGTTACTAATATTTATTCTTCTATTATCTACAGAGACAGAAAAGCTAAAAAAAGCAAAATCAGCTCCAACAGCTACAACTAAAGGTAACAAAGAAAGCATTTTATAACAAATTATAATGTATAGTTTCAACATTATTAGTTAATATTTTGGTTGATAACTTGTATAAGAATTAAGAGCTATTAATTTCCAAAAGCAGAAAGAATTGTACGAAGTTGCAATAAAATGTGATACAGGTTTACTCTCCATCACCAAGGCCAACTATTTGCATATTTCCTGAACACCCCTTGTCATCTTTGTCCATCTGCTTCTGGAACCCCCATCTATTCCATTGTTACCTCCAAATTCATTGGTGTTGTCATACTAAAGGAGGATGGTACAGGTAAAAATAAAAAAAAACCCAAAAGATGAGTTAGGGAGAAATATAAATGGCAATGACAGAATCATTACAAACAAGTTATGCAAGAAAATGACTGCAATGATTCTGATCAATATTGTTGAACAACACTAGATACGGAAAGCTAAAATAGTTTTGCATGCTGTACGATTCATTTTCAACGAAGAATAAAGTTTAATGGAAAATTGGGGTCTTTCTGTAAGTCTCATGTCACCTGACCTGCATGAGTATACTCGCATAATGGTTGGGTTACTGGGCTAGTACGCAGAGGCAGAATTATTTCTCCAGTGACATGAGTTCAAATCTCACCACAGAAACTTAAATTCAGCTTATTAACTAAAACTTGAAAATAAAAAGCTGGGCTCAATAATAAAGACAATGAAACTATCAGATGAAAAGTCTATTTAGTTCATTCATGTCCTTCAGTGATGAAATCTCTCATTCTCCCATGGTTTATCTATATGTGACAGCTGGCACACTAATCTGTTTGACTCTTAACTGACCTCTGAAATGGCCTCATGAGCTATTCCATTTGGGGCAATGGGGGTGGAAAATACTGCTCTGCCAGTGATATGTCCACATCCCTTGAACACATGATAAAAGAAGGAATATATAAATAATGCAAGGAAGAGCCCAGACATGTTCAATTGCCATTGAATCCTCAAACAGTTATGACACAGAGGTGGTCATAAAAGTCATACATCACAGAAGCAGAACCTTCAACCCACCACCTCCATGCTAACCACTGTATCTATCTGTACTAATCCTATTTGCCCACACTAGGTCCATAGCTTTCTGTGTGGAGGTAATTCAGGTGCCTGCCTAGATACTTCTTGACTGTTGTGATTGTATCTGCCTTCAACATCTCTTCTAGCAGTGAGTTCCAGTTATCAACCACTCTCTGTATGGAACACATTCCCCTCTGATTATTAAAAATAAAACAGCAGATCCTTGAAATCTGAAATAAAAACAGAAACTGCTGAGAATATTCAGCAGGTCAAGCCACATCTGTGGAAGGGAAATAGACACAATGTTTCAGGTCAAAGACCCTTCATCAGAACTGAGAAGGAACTGGCATTCCTGGAAGAGAAGTCTATGTTCTCACTCTCTAACTGCTCCCGTTCACTCATTCAGAGACACAAGAGATTCTGCAGATGCTGGAATCTGGAACAACACACACAAAAAGTGCTAGAAGAACTCAGCAGGTCAGGCAGCATGCTTGGAGACAAATAAATAGTCGATGTTTTGGGTCAAGACCCTTCATCAAGACATTGCACCAGTCCTGATGAAGGGTCTCGACCTGAAATGTCAACTTTTATTCCTCTCCATAGATGTTGCCTGACCCACTGAGTTCTTCCAGCACTTTTTGTGTGTGTTGCCCCATTCACTCATTGACCAGATAACCTTCTTTACAGTTTATCCCATGGTCACCCTGGGTTTTACCTTATCTGAGACATACCCCTCCCTCATCCTTCCTGCATCTTAATGAGCTTCTTTTGTCTCTTTCTCAATTCTGATGAAGGGTCTTGGACCTGAAATGTTGACTCTGTTTCTCTTCCTATAGGTGCAGCCTGACCTACTGAGTATTTCCAACATTTTCTGTTTTTATTTTTTATCCTCTGATTCCATATGAGCTTCTTCCCTCTCACCTTAAACCTGTGACCTCTTGTTTTAGACACCTTCATCATGGGAAAAAGATTCTGAGTATCCACCCTATCCATTCTTCTCATGATTTTATAAACCTCCATCAGGTCATCCTTCAACCTCCTTCACCCCAGGGAATTCAAACCCAGCCTTCCTAGTCTTTCTTTATAACTAAAATGCTCCAATCCAGGCAACATCCTGGTGAATCTCCTTTGCACTCTCTCCAGCACAACCACATACTTCCTATAATTAGTGATCCAAACTACACACAGTACTCTAAGTGGGGCTTAACCATTGTTTTATAAAGTTGCAACATGATGTCCCAACTCTTACATTCTAAGTCTTGACCTTTGAAAGCAATCATGCCATATACCTTCTTCATCACACTATCTACCTGTTTACCTCAAGCTCTCTCTCTTCCTCATCACCCCTGAGGGCCTTATCATTTACTGTGTTAAGCCTGACTCCTATCTGATCTCCCAAAATGCATCACCCTGCATTTGTCAGGATAAAATGCCATCTGCCAATGCACTGCCCAACTCTCCAGCTGATCTATAACCAGATGTAATCTTGGCTATCTTTGTTACCTGCAGCACCACAAATTTTATATCATTCTCAAACTTCCAACATTCACATCCAAATCATATTATATATCACGCAAACATCAAAGTCCCTAGTGTCAATCCTTGCAGTATACCAGTGGTCTCAGACTTCTGATCAGTAAAGCAACTAACTCTCCAACATCGGTCTCTGCCTCCTATCATCAAGCCAATTTTGGATCCAATTTGCCAGTTTGTCTTTGATTTCATATTCCTCAACTTTCTGGAACAGCCTACCTGGTGGGATCTTGTCAAATGCTTTATGAAAGTCCATATGGACAATATCTATTGCCCTGTCTTCATGTCTCTTTGAAAAACTTAATCAAATTAGTGAGTAAGGATTTCCCAAGCATAAAGCCATGCCAAGTTTCCCTCATCAGTCCCTACCTTTCCAAGTGTAAGTAAATTCTGTCTCTTAGAAACTTTTTCCAATAATTTCCCTATCACTGATGTAAGGCCTAGAGTTACCTGAAGGACATGGCTCTTCAAGGACACATCCAAGTACAGAGCTCCCTGGGTTATGAATGACCTGACTTTCGGAAATCCGGCTTACGCAAATTTTACCAGACATTTTTAAAGAAATTTTCAAGATAGTAATAACAAAATGTGATGTGGTTTCTGTCTTCACCACTCTGCTAGGTTGTGAGTCCCAGGCCCAACAACCCTCTGGGTGAAAAAAAACCTTTCCTTATCTTCCAGTGATGCGCACTGCTTGGATAGTTGCCAGTTTCTTATCAAAGGATTCCATGGAAATCTACATATAGTACATTACTTGCAATAGATATAGTACATAACCAATAATCAAGAGTGGAACAAAACTGATTGTGAAGTAGCATTGGCTGCAAAATGGAAAATGTAGAAAACTTGATCACAGAAAGGAAAGAAAAGTCAGTTTGATCCCCAAGAGAACAATACATATTACAATAAAAAACTGAGCTTTTCATTATTTGTTTCATAACAGCAGTACAACCCAAAGTAACAAATAAATATTTTTTATGTAAATTCTATTCTAGTTATTTGTAATAATGTTCTGTTTGTATGTTTATGTATATGCAAAATGTTTGTGCCTAATGCACATACTGCAATGTGTATTACTGTCATAAGCACATATATATATTTTAGCTGCAATATTATGTTGAATAATGGATATTGAACTTCAGGAAGAATTGCAAGGCTTTGGAGAGGTTGTAAAAGCAGGTTGTTCAGAATGATGGACTTGAGTTTTCTGAAAAAAAACTGTTCGATTTTCTGCCAGAGAATCCATTTTCAGTGGTGAAAGACAGTGATTTAAGATAATTGGCAAAAGAGTCTGAGGGAAGATGTGGGTTTTTTAATGCAAATCTTTCTGGAATGCATGGCCTTGAATGAATGTTGTTGAAGAGCAAAATATTACAAAGTATTCAATACTGCTGCTCAGAATCCTTAAACTTATTTTTCTGGCATTATATAAGGAGGGCACCAAACTTTGCAAAGTGCATCAAAACTGACCTTCCTTTTGATCTGCAGTGCCCTGCCTGCATCGTGAACTGACTTTACCACCTGTGATTTGAGGGCAATGTCAAGGAACCTGGTAGTTGTAAATGTGATGGTGAGGTCTAAATTATGTCACCTGATCCTTTAATGTATTCACTGTTAAATGTGTTTAATGTTAATGTATTCACTGGAGTCTTGACATGATAGGAATATTGTCCAGTCCATAATGGTAGCAGCAAGTGGGTGGATCCAATTTATTCAGGAGCACTGCATTCTTTAATTTGTGCTGAAATAGCATATTACAAGACAAAAATCATCCCTGTGATTTATTTTACTAATGTTTAATGTATATTTGGTCATATTTGCTTAATATTTATGTAAAGTTGAAGTACAAACAATATTGATTCTAATTCAATCATTCACCAAATGTTTAGAGGCTGAAACCATGAAGAAAGTGAAACCAAAACCTGCAGAGAAAGGTAACAAAGATTAAGTCAATGAAATATTAATTTGTGTTTCTGACATCCCACCTTTCTTTCTTTCTGTTGCTAAAAGTACCAGATCTACCAGTGGGTCCCTGAGGAAGAATGAATATGGCAGTGATATTCTTAGGAAAGGAGTAAGAATGGAGATTTGTTCAGTTAAACCAATATTTATCCATACAAATTCATCAAGAATCATAACTATTTTGAAAGGTTGATAATGATGGCAAAGTATGATTAATTATTGAACAAAATAAAACAAAACCAAACTAAAATCTGTGAAGCTTGCCTCCATGAACACTTTCCCAACATGAACACAGATGTTTGATTAATTTACCAAACCTGCACTTTGATTGTATCTGATACATTCCAAAGCTGAGAATATAAATAATGTGTAGCTGACAATGAAAAAAAAGCTGAAAATTTTTATGTTGTTTGTTTGTGTAACCATTAGAGATATATAACAAGCAGTTGAATCTTTACCTCCTATTTTACACCATCATCCAGTGTTGAAATTACTCTCACCTTGTGAGATCATGAAATGCCAGTTGATTAATGAGCGAAGAGTAGACCTTTATCAGGTAAAGGAGGAAATATAGTTTGATGCCATAACTGATCATTGGCCCATCAATAATAACGAATCTTTTCTTTCAAAAATGACCCAGCCGTCTTATATTATATTCTCATTATTTCCCAACAGCAGAAAAGCTCAAAGTAACAAGTTGGTGATCTTCATCAAAAACTCCATTCATATTGCTTGCAGTAGTGTTTTCTTGGAATAATAGCTTTCTTTCTTTGCAAAAACTGTAGATTTTAATATTAGTGGTGCTGGCAAACGTGCATAAAATTGTTGCTTACCGTGCTTTTAACTTGCTGATGCCAATTTCTCAGTGGTTGGATTTGAATCAAACTTGTGATCCTCTGCAGTGATATTCTGCCTTTTATTTTTATGCAACATCAGTGTCACTCCATCAACTGTACAGTTGTTTTGGTTTAGGATAAGAGTCCTTTGGTTAGAAATTGACCTTGATCATGCATATTGAATATACTAGATGGTAGGAAATGTGCTTAACTCTTCTGCAAACATTCAGTTCCATTCAAATCATGATTTGGTAATGCAGGTGAGGATGGATTTCCACCCCAATGCCAAATTGTTTATTCATAAAGACATGTTGGCCTGTGCCCAGTATATACAGTATATGACCAAGAGTTTTAGACCCTGAGTGAGATGAAATCGGGCTTGTCAACCAACATACCTGGTTTTCAGTACATTAAGCTCAAGGTTGTTTTTTTTTCAGTTTAGACATTAAAACACTCTTGAAGGCCTATTTGGAAAAAGTTGTTTCACTGATAAAAATCTGTCCCAACAATAAATGGCAACCAGAGAAGACTCACATTTTGCTTTCAAAATGCAGCATATGACTTTAAAAACGCATGTATACTACTGAACAATACTATTTTTCTTTGAGATGGCTGGTCAGTGGTGAAAAATCTTGAACACTAAAGCTATGGGTAAAAACACAGGGAGAAACCAAATTGAGTGTGATTGTAAGAAAGAAAATGCAAATCTTATCAAAATTGTTCAGACTGAGGTATTTTGCTCTAGTAGCTGAATCACCTAACAGATGTTTTGCATTTAACTAAACGAATAGCCTAGGTTAAAAAATAAAGAGGCATTGTGATGGGATCATTTTTGGTCCCATTACAATACATTTCTTGGCAGATTGCTAGTATTTTACTGAAATGTGCATAGGAATTGAACCAGCATGCATATCAAAATTCGCTAGGTCCTTACATAAAGCAGAGTTAAGGTTAGCCTTTGTCACTGTGTCAAAATAATGGTACGTTCTTCTCAGGTATTCCTCTAAAATGAGGAAAAGACAATTACAGAACAGTTTGCAGAATCAGTCCACAGACGTATCAAATCAGTCCATGACTTTGTTGTTTTCTTACTTCACTTACATTTATAGAGATTGAATATTGTTGCATCTTACTAATTGAAGTTTTCTATTAATCAAAATTAAATGATTTCATCCAACATTAATGAAAATACTAAAACACCCTGAAGTGAGCCAGAAATAAAAAAGAACAATTCAAATCCTAATTATATTTCATCGTGAGATAAATGTCAGTCACAAGGAGGATTCATTATTGCTTCCACCAATGTCATGGCAATATGATATTTATATTAAATAAGCTTTATCTCAAGTTGAATTTTAATTGGATGAACTCCATTTCTGGATTTCATTGCTCTCATTAGCAAATACACTGGCCTAGCTTCTGAGTATGGGTTCTCAGAGTTATGTTTCTGTAGCAATGTCTGTGCCTTCCACAAGTGGCTTATAGCAGGCTACCATGCAGAAGTTTGCACTTCAGCTTCCTCAGTGATAAAGGGTTGTCCGTGCTTTGTCTACTATCTTTGTGAGACAGTTACACCTGACAGATTTGACTTGCATCAGATGACTTCCGCTCAAGTGCAAAACATATAATAGGCAGAGGATGAAATATTTTTTTCATCCTTCCTCAGTCCTATTCTGTATCACTTTTCTCTGTTAACTCTGCTGATCTCTGCTTTGAAACTACTCTCTCTCTTTAAGGAGACATCCATCCTTTGTTGGATATCCAACATTAAGACTTACAGGGTCTCCATTAACAGGAAATTTCCCACATCCCAGCTTCCAGATATTGTTTGAATTTTGACATATTCTTAAGTTAATGATTGTTCTTTGTACTATCAGCTTTTGCCTAACAGTTTCAGTTTTTTTCTTTATTTGTCTGGAACACTGTTAGGATCTGTTGCTTCATTAAATGTCTTGCTCCCCAGACATATTCTTTGCTGCCCTTAACACGCATGGAAATTGATGCTACTAATGTCAGAATGGCCTGCCTTTTAGCTTCAATGCATTGCCCATGCCAATATGATCCATAGTTGTCATTGGTTGGACAATGAGCTGACAAGTGAATTGGTGCCTTCACTTGATCCCTTCCTGATTAGTAATTATAAGGTTGCTGCTGTGACATCTCCAGAGGACTATCAGATCTTAAAAGATGCATGATATTAGTTATGCTTTAATGGTGATAATAAGGCAAAAATATTGTCTTCACTGTTATTGTAAATAACCAGGTAAACACACTACAAGTTGAATGTGCAAGTTGTGAGACTGATATCTTGTTAATATTTGAAATTAAAGTAGAATTCTTTTGCACCTAATTCAATTGTTTTCTAAATGTTTAGAGGCTGATACGGTGAAGCAAGTCAAACCAAAGCCTACAGAGAAAGGTAACGTGGAAATTAAAACAATGAGATATTTAGGTGTGTTTCGAACCTCACAGGAAAACTTTCACTTAGTCATGAGAGATGGATGGGGTTATCACATCAAGCATTATGCATTTCAGTCTACAGCTCCTTTTGGTAATAGAAGGAAAGTGATTTCAGAACTATGTTAATCTGCACATTATAAAAACCATTTCAAAAAACTTTAATTACATTGTTAATCCCAAAACATAATTAATGACTTCTTAAGTTTCCTAAATGATGGGCAGGAAGCCAAATGGGCTATTGGCACACAACCCAAAATGAGTACAATCATTAGGCCCTTTCACCTAGCAAAATAATCTTCCCATAGCAACATTGGTTTATTTAGAGGCAGCCAATGCTAATGCACTCAATCAAACAAGACTTACAGTGGTTTTAATTTTCTGCTAACTTTTCGGTGTAATTTGATGTATATCAAATTTTCCAGTCATTTAATATATAGAGATGCAGAGAAATTTAGTTTTGCACCCCCAAATAAATAATAGCTAAATGTTTGTTTAATTTGGTTCTAAGATTAATTTGATACTGATCAAAACTGAATATCTTCTGTATATGACCAATGCATTGGCCTGTCTTGCTGAGGGTTGATTTTTGGAAATGGGTTTCTGTATTTTCAGTTTGCACATTTATTTGTAATGATGTAAACTGTCTGTGCATCTCTGTAAGATGGACTATATCAGTTTCTCAATCAGGTTGTCTATGAAATAAAAACAGAACATTATTGGAAACATTTAGCCAGTTAAGGAGATGTAGGGAATGCAAAACATGTTGAGATTCATGTTGAAGACCTTTCATCAGATTTCCACCACCTACTGTCCTGTTGGTTTTCATTAGGCATTATCCATAAATTGCATGTTAGTTCTAAGAAGCGATTATAATCTATAAACTTTAATTTGGTTAGCTGTGCCTCAGATTAAAATGAAATATATTATTTGTCAGAATATGTCTGAACATGTCAAAAATCAACGTATCAGAATATGTCAAACATAAAATATGTCAGAATAGTTATTTTCTCTTTGCTTCCTGTTCTATTCATAAATAAAACCCTTTTCATTATGCTTTAGATGTGAGGAAACTTCAGCAATTCTGGAACCTCCATTCATAGGTTTTCCCTCTGCTTTGATATGACCATCTCATAATCATAGAACTGTTAGTGCACAGGAGGCTATTCAGCCCATTGAGTCTGTGCTTGGTCCCAGTAAGGCAACTCCATCAATCCCATTCCCCCCACTCCCGTAGCCTTGCAATTTTTTCTTTCTAATACCTATCTTATGTCTTTTTGAAAGCCCTGATTCATTCTGTTTCCACTCCCTCTGTAAGCAGTGAATTTAAATTATAACTATTCTCTATATATGCTTTTGTTCACATTTCTTCATTCTCCTCAATGCCTTCTGTGCCCCCTCTTCCTTGAACCAAATGCTAACAGGAACATATTCTTTCTAGTTATCCAAAGTAAACTGAACAGGATGATAAACACCTCAATAATATCTGCTGTCAATCTTCTTTGCTTTGAGGACATCAACCCAAGCTTCTCCAAGTTTAAATTCTTTCTGAAATCTCTCATCACTAAAGCTATTCTTGTAAATATTTTCAACACTCTCTCGGTGTTTTATATCCTTCCTCAACTGAAGTAACCAGATTGGATGTAATACTCTAGTTGTAGCCTCACTAGTGGACCATACTACTGCTTGCACCAAAATTACCAGGGAATCCTTATGAAGGAAGTCTTCTGCACTTATCTTACTAAACATTTTTGAGTCCTGAAGTTTTGCCCAATCTCCCTATGGTCTGTCCTGGTGGTTCTTCCCTGCAAGCATTTTTGCTGCAGTAAAAGATCTTTTGTTTAACTGGCAAAGGTACCTAACAGCTGTTGCCTAGCCAGATTCCAGCTCAATCAAACTGTGTTGCTGCTCAGCCTCCCTGTGCACATTTTTGCTGCTTTGAAAGCTGATTAAACTTCGCAAAGTTCAAAATGACTTTCATTTTTCCCTGCAAAGCCCTGCTTGAGCAGCAATGTGATGTGCACCATCTGTGGTTTGCAGGAACTGGTGATAGAAACTTGATGAGATCATCAATGGTTGGGTATAATTGACTTCACTTCACTTGACACTTCTTTCTTTGTCTTCAAAGGAATCTCACCTAAGTTCATCTCCACTGAAGAATTTTATTGCCCTTTAGTAGTGAAAGGGCAGGACTTGCAGCCATTGTTGGGGCTATTATTATTTCATTTTTGCACAATAATTATTACATATACACACATCTATTATTACATATGACATATATGCATAAAATAACGAATATACCTTTAAGTTATTTTATGTCTTGATGTAACTTTGATAATTTTATGTCTATATTGAATAATTCCCTAAATTGTTGTAATCTTCAGCATCTGTGGAGAGAGAAACAGTTAACACTTCAAGCTAAAGACCTTCCCCCAGCACTTTTATCAGACATTTCATCAGTTTTGAAATGTTAACTATTTCTCTCTTCATTGGTGCTGTGTTACCTTCTGGTTATCCTCATTAATCTCTGTTTTTAATTCAGATCTCCAGCATCAAGAGTAGTTTAATGTAATTTATAACATCTGATTGATGTCCATCTACCCATCATTAATACTGAATCTAATCCAATGTTTAGAGGCAGAACATGTGAAGCAAGTGAAACAGAAACCTGCAGAAAAAGGTAACACAGAAATCAAACCCCTGAAATGTTTATGTGCATTTCTAACCTCACAGTTCTCCTTTTTTCCCAATGCTGTAAGGCAGAACCACAGTATATCTCAGGGGTGGCTGGGTTATCATGGATAGAAACCCAGCTCACTTCTCTTGGAATGGAGGAAAATCAATGTTTAACAGTGTTGCATGAGACCATCCACTAAACTCCATTTGACAGTGATTATAATAATAAATCTCATGTCAAAGAATAATTAATACAAAACACTCAATAATATTCAGTTAATATTTATCAAACTTCTCTCCTGAAGCACTTTGAACACCAGCACAAGCATTGCTAAGTAAATTAATAAATTCCACATCTATCAGTTGCATCTAGTGAACTGCAAGAAGTGAATATAAGAATAAAGTGCAGCAATGTTATCTTCAAGCACTATTTGATAATTTGGACATTGGTTAATAGCTTAATACTGACATTGTGTCAGGTATACATTATATAATCCCCTGGATTTCAATAGTTGGGGTTATTAGAAGTCAATCATCCCAGTCCCAGAACATCACTGCAGGAATTTCTCCAGCCAATATCCTCAGCCCAACCATCTTCAGCTGCTTCATCAGTGACCTTCCTTCAATCAGACAGTTAGAAGTGAGGTTATTTGATGGTGATTGCACAATTTGAATTCAATTTCATTCACAACTCCTCACCAAATCAAGAAGCCCAATCCTACATGCAGCAAACCTGGAGAGCATTCAGGCATGGACTGGTAAATAACAAGTAACATAAGGTCACCAAAAATGCCAGACAATGACCATCTCAAATAAGGCAGAGTCTAACCACTCATCCTTGACACTCATCCTTGACATTATCATTCCCAAGTATCCCACCATCAATATCCTGATCAGAAGTTCAACTTAACCACCCAAATAGATT
>JARFYF010000002.1:45407646-45421303 GCA_030265395.1 Rhina ancylostomus | reverse complement strand
AATAATTTACCCACTACTGATGTCAGGCTCACTGGCCTGTAATTACCTGGTTTACTTTTAGATCCTTTTTTAAACAATGGAACAACATGAGCTACCCTCCAGTCCTCCTGCACTGTACCCGTGTCTAAGGACATTTTAAATATATCTGCCAGGGCCCCTGCAATTCCTGCACTAGTGTCTCTCAATGTCCAAGGAAATAGCTTATCAAGCCCGGGGGAGTTATCGACCTTTATTCATTATAAGGCAGCAGGCACCTCCTCCTCTTTAATCTCTATATGTTCCATGACACTACTGCTTGTTTCCTTCCTTCCATATACACTATGCCAGTTTCCTGAGTAAATACTGATGCAAAAAAAGTTTAAGATTTCCCCCATCTCCTGAGGCTTCTTGAAGGCAGTGATGAAAATCCATGCAGTGGACCCATTGAGGTTCCATTTATGACAGGAGAGTCAGAAGATGAGCTGAAATCAGTATTTTAAATTGTGTTTATGGCACACTTCAGTGTTATTGTCGGGGCAAGACATTAAGAGCCATTGTGCTAATTGATGAACAATGTTGATGATGTTGCTGCAAATCATTCAGTTGTAGGCTATAATATTTAATTAAAATAAAACTTCCGGCATCTTTCACTGATGCAGTGTACGATAGTTTCGATCACCTACACTGGTGACATTCTTTGAGTCGTGGGTGAAATAAACTCTTGAGTTTTTGGTGGAAGCCAATGGCTCCATTTGCCTGTCATAGCCATGAGTCATGAATGAAGGCTGGCAATATTGGGGATGAATTGGTTCAAGCCATTTGGACTTGGATACAATATCTTTAAAAGAATCAGTAACCTGAATTGAGTTGAGTGAAGGAGACGATCACACTTCACATTGGAGGTCAAGTGGGTTTGCGAGGTACTACAAGTCTCAAGCTGGTAGGCACTGCTATACAAGGTACAGACAGTAGCATGGACAGACTGACTATGCAGCAACCTGAAAACAGTGTTGAGTTAGAAAATGGCTACTTCAGAGGGAAATACTCTGGGAGGCTGTAAGAAATAGCCAGTCAAACGACCCAAAACAAAATGTTACCAATGCATTTATTGCAGAATATAATTCTGATACATTACTGTCTCCAGGAACTTGTAGCTGGTTAAGCTACCAATGCTTAAGCACAACTTAAATTTATATGTATCTTCATTAAAATCTCTTAAATGTGCTTTCATTATTGCCCCCATTAAAGAAAACTACCGACACAATACCTGTTATATTAAACAGCAAGTAACAGACTTTTAAGAGAACTGCTTCACCAAATATTTTGCCCCTGAGAAAACTTTACAACTGCCATAGGAAACTGATTAAATTGAGAAGAAGGGAGATGAGTTTTGTAGTATTCAGTGCATCCCTTCCAGTGCATTTGTCTATCTCTGCCTATGCCTTGAGGTAATTTGTACCTTCCATGGTTTGAAGCCAAGAGCTAAACAAATTGTAATTAGGCAATGAGAGTAAAATTGGCATTGGAATCTAAATGTCTCCCCATGACATTTCTTGGTATATGGTCATAAAATATTAACCCTTGTTCATCTTCACTGTAAATTGAAATTTTCATTAAAATAACTAGTGAATACATGCAATGTGCATTCTTTTGGGGATGCTGCTACCCAATGTGCAGTGTTTGCTATTAACTATTGCATATATTGCATGTATATATCTATATGTTATGCATGCAATAAATCTTATTACTACTAATGGAAAATCATATAATAATTTGCATTGTACTTACATTAATATTCATTGTATGTTTAGAGGCAGAAACGATGAAGCAAGTGAAACCAAAATCTACAGAGAAAGGTAACAGAAAGATTTAACTAATGAGATATAGAACTGTGTTTTTAAATTTCACAGCTCTCCTTTCTTCCACTGCTAAAAATACATGAGCACTTGTGCGTCTCATGAGATGCATGTGTTACCATGTCTAGCACTCTGCATACCAATTTGCTTCTCTAAGCAATAGAAAGAAAATGTAGATTAGACTTGTTAAGCTCATGTTTATATATATGGAATTATCTTGAAAAATAATTTAAGAAATGTTTGATAATAACACTCCAGGTGATATATAAGTAAAACAAAATAAAAATAGAAGTTATATGCACTACCAGGTGTATCATTGCACAGGTACCCATTGCAATCATTCTCAGTGCCACAGCAGAGGATAAAACCTGTAACCCTTGAACAATTGAAGTCAAATGAAGGTAGATATATTATATTTAAAAGTTTTTGATAACCCACAACTTGCAGTTAATAATCTTACACGTTCTCATGGAATTAAAAAAAAATCAGTGCTGAAAATCTGCGATTAACCATGTCACTGGGAAAGCTCCTAATTATTATGGCACAAACAGGCAAATGTGCTTGGCCCTGTTTCTGCCTAAAGAATAGAGACTCTCAGCAGAAATTTTGCCTTACAAGGTATCAGGAAAGTCCTGAAAGCAGTGGGATTCAGTGAAACCAAATCTCTGCAATCTTCTTGAGGTTTTCTAACAATTTCCTCCTGGGTATGCTTTACCTTTCCCCAGGTGTCTGGATACCTGTGTTTATATTGTTGGGACCATTGAAAGAACCATGCTAAATTAATCATAAATGAAAATCCTCCATCATGAATATGATCTAATGTTTGTTTCATTTTTATGCAAGGCAAGACCCCTACCTTAGTATTTCAAGTAGGCTGAGTTAAGTTAAAGAAAAGCACTTTGTGCCTTATAATCAAGCATATAGTGTAGGGCACTTAACAATTTCCATGGCTTATTATTTCATGTACATAGAAACATAATGGGGTTTACCAATTTGTTATGTCAGCAAAAATGACATGATGTAATTATTACCTAGTTCTTGGGGTAATCAAGTGATCAAATTCAGGATTTATCTTTTAACAGAATTACATAAAGGTTACAGCATAGAAAGAGGCTATTTGGTCCATCGCATTTGTACTGGCTCCATGTAAGAGCAATCCAGATATTTCCACCCCTGTCCTCTTGCCATAGCTCTGCAAAACTTTCCCTTTCAAGTACTTGTACAGTTCCGTTCTGAGCACCACAATTGAGTCTGGCTTCACTATTACCTCAGCAATGCATTCCAGAGTCTAACCACATGCTATGCAAAACAACATATTCTTGTCAGTTACTTTTATTATCCACCTTCTGGTCTTTGATCCTTCTGCCTATGGGAACAGTTTCTTGATCCAGCCCCTTGTAGTCTCTCTATTAGATCCCTTCTCTGTTCCATGTAGAACAACCCCAACTTCTTCCGTCTATCCACAAAACTAAAATCCCTCATCTCTAAAGTGATTCCAGTAAATCCCTTCTGTACTCTCTCTAAGGTCTTTACATCTCTCCTGAAGTGTTGCATCCAGAAATGGACACTACACTGAGTTGCAGCTAAATCAACATTTTATAAAAGTTCAGGTGACTTCCTCCCTCTTCTGCTCCATGCCTTTTTTTAAAAATAAAGCCCAGGATCCTGCATGCTTTTATTAATCACTCTGCCAACCCACACCGCAGCCTTCACTGAATTTTGTACTAATAACCTCAAACACTTCTGTTCCTGTGCTGATTATAAATTTGTGCATTCCAATTTATATTACCTGTCCTTGTTCTTCCTACCAATGTTTCATGCTCTACTGCATTAAATTTCACCTGCCAAGGGTCCACTAATTCCATTAGCCTGACCATATCCACCTGAAATCTTTTGCTATCTTCCTTGCGTGACACTATACTTCCAAGGTTTATTTGAATTAGTTGTGTTATCTGTACATTTGGAACTTCTGCCCTGTACACCCAAGTTATCAATAAATATTTTGAAAGGTTGTTGTCCCAGTACTACTCCCTAGGACACCACTGAACACTCCATCCACTTCAGAAACAAAATATTCTTTACTCGCTGTTTCTTGTTACTTTGCAAATGTTCTATCCCTGCTGATGCTGCCCTTTTTATTCATAGACCTCAATCTTGCTGATAAGCCCATTATAGTCCTTTCTTACGTTCTTTTCTCATGTCCATATATGTCACATTAGCTGTATTTTCCTTATGGATCCTCCCTGTTACCTCAAGACAAAATCAAGTGATTGAAATGTGATTTCACTCAAGTAAGTGAAACAAATCCATGCAGGCTTTCCCAGATCCACACTCATCCAAATGACTGCTAATTCTATGCGTGATTATCAATTCTAACTGTATCTCCACCACTGAGATTAAATTGACTGGTTTGTAATTGCAGGATTTATTTTTTGAACAACAGTTCTCCATCACCACCCCCACAAATGCAGATGTCTCAAAGATCACAACCAGCACCTCAGCAATTTCCACTCTTATTTCCTTCAGCAAGCTGGAATGCATCCCATCTGGACTGGGTATTTATTCATAAAGGGATCTTGGCTTAATTCCAAAAAAATGCTTGACAATTTAAAGTTGACCTTTCTTCCAGTTGTGTGGGATAAGCCAAATGAAAAAAAGTCCTGATTACATCTGAGCCTACAGCTAATTCTGTTGGCAGTGTGCACAACATTCACAAGAGTAAAGAGCAATTATGACTCTCTCGGCAAAAGACATGCTTATTGTCAGTGACGATTCCTATCATCAACGGTGTTTCAATTTTGCCAAACGTTAAAGGAAAATGTAGTAGAATGTTTCATACCATGGACATGATTCATATATTTTGGTTATTTTTTATTCATCGTTTTTAACAGTGATCCATTTACAAGGCTTCTTCACTGAACTATTTGGAATGTGTCCAATCAATAATTTCTATTTTCCATCAACAATGTAATTTGAGATCACTGCATTCCAAATGATGTTCAACCTTAACTCAGCATCATCTTCCTAAACCCTTCCACTGTCTCTGATTTGATATGTTGCTTGTCTAATACCCACTATTGGATAAGCAAAAATTTCCTCACATTCGGAAAACCAACAGCATTGACTTCCATCCCCACCATAATATCCATTCTCTTACTAGTGATTCTTTCAACCTCTTAGTCACTGACTGACCTTGAATTAGATTGTTTGAACTGATGGCACCCTATAGAATGTTGAGCTTCCGAATCTATTTCCATCACCAAGGTCATCTCCATCAACTCTGACAACAATGTCACCTCCACTCTGGCTTCATTCATCTCCTCAAGTAAACAGTTCACTTCCCACCCTACAGCCAAATCATCATAATCTCTGTGGCCTGCGTCCTAACTTGCATCATCCAGCTCTTCCATCAACCCTGTGCTTGATCACCTACACCAGTCTAGAAAATCTTGGTTTTAAAATTTCAAATCATTCGTTAATAAAAAAACTCTCCAAGAATTCATCACTCCCAATCTCTGTAACCTCAATTAATGAGTCTTAGTAACGATGACCACAAAGCTACTGAATTGTTGTAAATAAAAATCTGGCATCCTACCTGGTCGAGCTTATATGTGACTCCTGATTTTTAAAAATGGTCCAATGAGTCACTCAATTGTCACCACTTTCACCATTTCCTTGAGGAGCAGCTAGGACTAGGCTACATCCAGATCGAGAAACATGAATATATTAAATAAAAAAACAATACTGCTTCAGTACTAGGTTCCTCTCAGTGTGCTTCTGTCCACTCCTGGTTGCTGTCTTTTTGGCTATTCGGGCACTAAATTCTGGACTTGCTCATTAAGTTTCTCTATATCCCTACATCAGCTAATTTCAGCAAAAAATCAATGTAAATGAACTGTATTATTTCACACCTATGCACTTCAAAAGGTGTTTTCTTGTGAAATTCTGCCCGCAGCCTATAGTGTCAGGCAATACATTTATGTAGCAGCAGACAGTAACACCCATTAAAATTCTGCAAAAAGAAAGGACAGATCTTCCATTGCTCCAAAATAACTAGCTGCCTGGATCCTGCTGTTTGCGTGAAATATGCAGATGGTGTTCAAACACCTCTCAAAGCATGAAAATCACTCAAAGCAGGGATGTACCATTCTCATAACTTTTTTGTTGATTTCTGATTTAGTTTTAACACTAAATTGAGTACACCAAAAATAGTTCCAAATCTACTTCCAGGTATTTAAGTCCAAATATTATTGAGTGGGCAATTTTAATGCAATAAATATTTTACTTTGAATAGGTATTATATCATTATTAGTATGTCTACTAGGAAAGTATTTAAAATGAATGCTCACCAAATTATATAGCCATTGATAAAAAGCTTGATATATTAGCGATTACACCAAATTACTGTGGTGTGATTGCTATATATCAAGTTTGTTGGTATGTTTAGCTATGTTGAAATCACACTATATTGCAACATACATATTGCATTGAACAACTTGGCCAAATGTCAAAATCTATATTCACATATATATTCAGTATGATTAATAATATCTAATTTCTTTCGATTAAATAATCTTGCATTGATTCCTCTTCATATTCAGTTTATAGAGAGCCAAGGTAAGGAATAAAGCTTCTGACAACTTTCATTCTCATCTATCGTAACTTCTAATTCACTTTATCCCATGATTTTTATTTCCAGCCAGGACAACAAAGCAAAAAGCAGCACGTATGTAGTTTGGGAAACAAAAGGCCTGCAAATTATAACCATGTGCATGCTTCCTTAACACTCATGCAAACATTTATGTACATTTGACTTCTGTTATTCAACTTCGTTATGGCTTTTTACAACTTCATAATGTTACATTTTGTAAACAGGCAGGACATAAGGTATTTATAGATCCAGCGGCATGAATTGAATTGTGAGTCAGTTATCCAAAATCATACAAATTCCATGTACACCTGAATAGTATTCATTGCCCTTACCACAATGCCAATGTGGAATATAGCTGATTTACCTTTGCTGAATATTGTCATTTTGGCTATAATTAATACATGTATGATACAATACAATGATGACTGTAAATACATGATGTTCACAGTGACGTTGCTAAAGTGCAGCACGGTGCATTGTAAATCATTACCAGATCAAAGGGGAAAATATCCATATAGTTTTTCTCCTCATCTGTTGTAATTTTGGTGGAAACTCAAGAAAAATGCTGATCTGGTAAAGTGCAAAAAAAGGACACATTGTGATAACATATTGTAATATCAAAAATAATGGATCAACAGGAGAACAGTGAACAAAATTCAAGTATGTGTAGGATTTGTGTGATTTTCTCAAATTTCAAATTTCATCCATTGAATGAATTAATTAATTTCATGGAAAAATGCGTAAATAAAACAACAGAGCAACACTGGAAGATTCTTAAATAAGATCTGAATAAGTGGCAACTTAAGTGCAATGGGATGAATTGTGTTCAATTCTGCGTACCATCTAGATTTATTAAAAACACAGGCACGGTAGCGTAGTGGTTAGCGCCATGCTATTATAGCGCCAGCGATCAGGCTTCGATTCCTGTTGCTGTCTGTAAGGAGTTTGTACATTCTCCCGTGTCTGCGTGGGTTTCCTCCAGGTGCTCTGGTTTCCTCCCACATTCCAAAGACATACGGGGAGGTTAATATAGGGTTTAAAATGGGCGGCGTGGACTTGTTGGGCCAGAAGGGCCTGTTACCACACTGTAAATAAAATTAAAATAATTGAAAACCACAATAAGGCAAAATAACTCAAATATAGACTTTCTTCAAAGGATTAGTGACCCCATCCAAATGAATGGAGTCACTTTCATTCCTCTCTGATATAAAACTGAGGGGCCAGATCCAAAGTACATCTGGCCCCTCTCTCCAGCACATCAACACTTTGCCATTGACTCCATGGTAAGTCTAGAGATGGAGCATAAGGTTGGATGCAATTGCAATTGCATCTGACCTCCAGCTCATCTTAAGTTTTCATATTTGAATGCATATATGGGGAAGTCCAGGACATACCAGACGTTAAACAGTTTATATCCAGTAGTTCCCTAAGCACGATTTGGACTTTTCTTACCAGACATAAAGAAGATGGTCATCCACAAGAAGTGGTTTGAACCAATATGAGGCTTTGTTAAGACCCCAGAATTTTGTTTGTTTCAATGAGATCACTTCTCATTCAGCTAAATCCAAAAAAAAAACATAGCCCAGTCTCCTTATTCCCTCCTTCACTGGCAACCTCTCCACCCCAAGAACCAATCTAGCGAACCTTCATTGCACCCTTTTACAGGTATATCTTTCCTTTGGTAGGGAGAAAAGTGAGCACTGACTGTCTATATCCTTAATAAGTTCCCCTTTGCTTCAGGCTCTCAGTATGATGTGGTCTTGGGTGTTTGAGAATGCTGAAAAATCACCAGGTATCATGATTATTGGCAAGTTGCCATATTTCCAGTGCTCTTTCCCCTTACTATCTGTCCTTTAGGTCACAGATTTTCTGTCGAACATGAGAACTGTTTTTTTAGGTGTGGTGGACTTTCCATTCCAAAAGTGCTTTCCATTTATGGTTAATTAGTCCAGGATTTCCCAGTTACTCTCATCAAGACAGTCCTGATGTTTCAGGGTTGAGAAACCAGAAGTCTCATTGCAGATACTAATTATCATGGACCCAGATGCCTTGATACTATAGACACTCTGTGATCCTTTTGATTGGGAGTCATCAGGTGTCTCTAAGGCATTGTGTGTAAAGACCTCTCTTTGAGAGATCCATGAATCCTTCAACGTTGATTTTTTTGCAGCATTACTTCTGTTGTCACCATTGCATTGGGGTCAGGCTGATAGAAATAATGGAGCAGATGAGACAATCCAACAATCACTGGTACTTGTCCTGGTAATGGCGATGTGGGATTCCTTGTGGTGTCTTGCTTGGATGACACCAGATTAGCTGTTTCTTAACTCTTTATGCTGAAGGTTGAAAACACCTGGAACAAACTAACAACTTGAATAAGGTGTGCAGAAATCACCATTACTGTTCTAAATCTAACAAGATAGGTTTCTTGCAGTGCTGAACACTATTTACAGAAGGTAGGTGGAACTGGATTTTTATGACATGGTCATTGTGATCTTCTGAAATGTGATTTTACTCTGGAGAGGACTTTCCAATATTGTATTCCTTTCTAGGAATTTCATTAATCTGACATTTTCCTTCTTTCAAAAGATTGCATGAATATGAGAGGGGAGCAACACTAACCAAGTCAGTTCAGTCAAATTAACTATGACAGCAAGAGCTTTGGCAAACTTAATCAAAGTGGTCTAACCCTGACACATCCACTGGCAGTGATATATGAGAGCTGAGAGCAATCTACATGCAAAAAGTGGTAGAGGTTTAGAACACCCTACTGAAAATGGTAATTGAGCTCAGTTAATTGTTAATTTTACATATGAAATTGTTACATTTTTGTTCAGTAAGTATGTAGTTAGATCAAAGTTCACCCATAATCCCCATTAAATGACAGAACATGTTCAAGGAGATGAATAGCCTATCACTATTCCTATGTACGCAAACCTGATTGTCTGACAATCGAACCAGCTCTGATGACTTTTGAGATATCTTGTCAGTTTAATAAGTTGCTTGAAGTCTCTTAATACATTTATGCTATGCAGTGAGCCAAAACAGCATTTCTGATAAACTTGTGACTTTTTGAAATACTTACTTCAACTATTTTTGATGCATTATAACTAGCTTTGTTTATTTTATTTCGCTGAAGCATGGAGTGCACTAAAATAATCAATTTGATGTATATTAATGCTTTAGCTATTCTCTTGGTGTATATGCTTGCCAGTTTAGAACTTCCGATGTGAACCAATTTGAAACCTTAATCAATTAAAAGTTTTGAAGCCAAACAGAATTACCACGTTAAGACAAAGAACAGATATTTCATCTTGTGACTTATTTTCCCAGAGAAACTCTCTCTAGCCAAAGCAGCAAGTATGTATATTCAATGCTACAAAATCAAATATTGCTTGCATTTTAACTTTCAAAGTTAAAGTCAAGTTTATTTATCATATACACAAGTACATATATGCACAGATACAATGAAAATCTTACTAGCACCAGCATCACAGGTACATAGCATCATATAAGCAGCATGCACAAGAAAAACATAAATTAAACATAAATTATACATCTTGATGTGCTTATGATGTAAAAATTGAAACCTGGTAGTTATGGTATCTTTGAAATTATGGTATATTTTGAATTTAATATAAATTAAGCTAATTCCAGATTGTCCAGCTTTATTTAAACTTTTGATTAAAATATACCATTTTACTTTTAGGTACGAAGGCTACAGCTGAAACAGGTACAAATATGCTTTAAAACATTATTTCAATATCTGAGAGACTGAAGCATTTTTATTTTAATTACTGCTGACATCCCTATACAGAAGTAATGTTCCATTTATGATGATATACTACAGAAGCCTGTGAAACTATTTGCATATTAAATTAAAAATTATTCACTATTCATGCTTAAAGACAATCAATTTATTCAGAGCTGGGAAGGAACATTAATTTACAGCTTTCTTAAGCCTATGTTTTTTAAGTTTTTGGATATTTAGGGAAGCAAGGGATATGGAATTACTGCAGGAAGGCTGAGCTGAGGTAAAAGATCAGTCATATCTCATTAAATGGTAGAATAGACACTGCTTCTGTTTCTCATGTTCTTAATGTTGTCTTCTAGGCGTATGTATTTATTCAATAGTTGAAAACCAAATCCAAAAAATACAACCGTTTGTCACCAATATTTTTCATTTATTGTTCTTAAATGGCATAAAGAAATTGCATTACTATCTTATTGCCAAATCACCACTCATTTGGTAGAGGTTTTGCAATATTGCACCCTGCCATTAACTATGTAGCATCATCAATGTGATGGGCACCATTTTCTAGCTCTACTACTACTGTTTTTGGGGAGAAAGCATCTTATTTCTACTCAGTGATGATTCCACAGCTTTGCTGCACTCTAACTCAATACATTGATTAGCTACATCCTCACAATCTTGAGTATTAAAACTGAACAACTTTTTCACTGTTATATTGGGAAATGTCAATCCTTATCCTTAATATTAGGATTCTTCAAATGATTTTTTGCAATTCTGAATTTTTGAAGTACTTCTTTACATGTGGTATGAAACATTAAGCTTAAGTAATAATGGAATATATTTATTTCTTAAAAGCAGATGATCAGGGCCAAATTGTTCTTTTGTAATGGAGATTTTGGGAATCTTTACAGTGCTTTTGGATTGATCTACTCACCATCCTTTTCAAATAAGCTTCACTAACAGAGACTTAAATAAACAATTTTTATTTTTATACTTCCAAGTTGTGTTCAAATTCTTAACCTGCTGCTTGGTGACCATTGTGCCTTTGTCTTCTATTGATCCTTATTTCTTTCATGCTGACATTGACAACATGTGTACTCCTTTGTTATAACAGTTGTTCACTAAGTATCACAAAAAACTTAACTGTATGATCCCATTCACCCAAGCCCTGGGGAATTTAACAGTGACTAAAAGCATTCATGTTTTTTTAATCAAAGTTGGCCTCAGGCGGTAGATTTTTTTCAGGAGGTAGATTTTTTTAAATGTTTTTTATTCTCCTTTGTAGAATACAGGAAAGTACAGGAAGAAAGTGATTTCTTGAGTAATTTAGACACAGATGGGTTGTGGGACTAAATTGGGCAACCAATGACCTCTCCCTTTGGGATACATTCTATGGCTGTGAAATTGTGTTCGATAGCACCCAGTGATAGGGAGATAAAGAATTTATGCACAATGCCCACCCACATGTATTTAGAATGATTGTTCTGTATGCCATTTTGGAAAGAATTATAGTAGATATGATTTGACTGCTCACAGGCAAAGTAGGCAAATCATAATGTCAATCAATATGCAACGGCAATGCCAGCTTGAAGCTGCAGCAGCTGTCATATGTTTAACTTGTGCAGAGAACCCAGTGTTTAGAAGCAGGGAGGCAGCTTCACCTGTGCTACATTTCATAAGCCTAAGGTTCTCAGTTATGTACCATTTTACTTTTGAGCAATAAGATGGAGAATTTTTTGGAAAACTGACTGTATTTAATTTTTTAAGAACATAACAGTTTCAGAAGTGTTCAGGGAGTGATGGCTGAAATTAGGTTTATCAGAAAAGATATCTTTATTAGTCACATGTACATCAAAGTACATAGTGAAATGCATCTTTGCATAGAATGTTCTGGGGGCGGCCCACAAGTGTTGCCACCCTTCCGGCACCAACATATCATGCCCACAACTTCCTAACCTGTACGTCTTTAGAATGTGGGAAGAAACTGGAGCATCTGAAGGAAACCCATGCAGACATGGGGAGAATGTACAAACTCCCTATAAACAACACCCAGAATTGAACCGGGGTTACTGATGCTGTAATAATGTTACGCTAACTGCTACGCTACTGTGCCTGTTGGACTACTGTGCAATTCAGTCAAGATCTATTACTGTCTGGCAAGGGATATTTAGGCTTTCAGCATGACAGAGAGAATGAGATCGGCTACAGAGCGGACCTACCTTGTGGCAGTGGAAGGAAGAGGACAGGGTTAAGCCTATCAGCAGGAGGCCTTATCCATCAAATGTCTTTCTTCCTCCGGGTCCTCTTTGTTATGTACTTAACAGCTTTGTCCAAGAGTAGAAGGGTTCTCTCCCCCTCCATGCATCATGCACCAAGGTTTCAAGAGCTGCTTTGGAAAATCAGGGAATCCTCCCAAGGCCTAGAGAATGACTTTCACCAGTGGCTCCAGCAGCAAAACAACTCTTCTTTAAGAAATAACTGGATAGTTTTAATCAGTGTTAGCTATGTTCAGCTGGAGCTCACTACATAAAGAAACTGGACACAGTTCACATGAACTGGCAATAATCAAATGGGTTGGTGTATGTTGGCTGATTACTGAAACTATGTCTCAGAGGTTGTGGCACAAATTATTTGTGAAATTCAAATGGGAGTGGGTTAATTGCAGAGCCAATTTTTCAGTGCTTTCAAATTTACTCCTTATGATTTTATATTGAGTACATAGGATTGCACACCCATTGAAGAAGCAGCAACCCAAATATTGGATGATGCCAGAGAAGGCACATTAGTTCTATGGTGTGAACCAAACCAACAATCATTTTGTTCAATCACTCGTGCAAACTTCCATAGCACACAGAGCGCAAGACTTTGAGGGTGCAGGAGAAGGCTGTTTGTACCCAAAGGCCTTTCCTGCAATACCTGAGTACACAAAGGGAAAATGATAAACCATGGGTTTAGGCCAGTATTTAGATGGCTTTGGATGGCTGGGGTTAGGGGGTTGCATCTAGATTCTCTGGTTGTGGAAATGATGTATTATATCTTCAACAAAATTGTATGTCAATAAGACATGGGGGGTGGATAGGGGGTGCTGCAATTGACTGTAAGCATTCATAATATTTGGACAACAGATTGTAGGTTTGGGGAGGTGTCGGTGAGATTTGGCATAGAAACAGCTGTGAAGAGGTTGGATTTATATCCCTGTGATGGAGGCAAAAGTGTTGAAGTAGATATGAGCAGAGATTTGTGAGCACTGTGATGCTGAGTGGCCAGAGACTGGGGACTAGGATGGGCTTCTCAGGCCTGAGGAAGAGCCACCATGATGAATAAGGATTTTTTTAAAAGAGAAAACACATTTAAAGTGTGTTCTCAGCAGTAGATTTCATGCCATTGGACATTCTCATCCATGTCCCCCTTAAGTTA
>JARFYF010000002.1:45002173-45015821 GCA_030265395.1 Rhina ancylostomus | reverse complement strand
AAGTGGAGGAGCAGCATTTGGGAACTTCAAAGCTATGCATCAGGAGAATATAGCTCTGTGGCAAGAAAAGAGCACACCACCCCACTCCTGATCAATCTGCAGTTCCACCAGTAGCCTGATCAGCTGTCTCACAATGCACAATACCAGAGTGGAAGCAAATCATTCAGGATCGTGTGGGACTGCCCAAGAAGGAAAAAAGGGACTAAAAGGCTGGTATCAAGAAATAGTCAGCCACATTAGGAATTGAGAATTTAAGTGCAGGGTCCACTGGGCAAGGGTACACGAGTACATGTTTCAAAATTAGGAAAGGACTAGAATAAAATCTTAAGCCTTGTAATATTTGTCCTAATATTGTTATATGTCTCAATATCATTTGTCTGCTCCAGAGATATTTTTAGAGGCTCTATGTAAATGTAAATTTTATTGAACAGAATTTGAAGAATGCATTGAATTCTGAAAACCACACAACATAGCAAAAATATTGAATAATTTAAGTCCAACTTTAAGAGACATTCATTCCAAATTATTCAATACAAATTTTGACTTGGAAGGAGCCAAATAAACTGGATTAACTGGTATAAAATGATTACATTTGATACAAGTTTTGCTATTTCAAATCTGAAAAACATTGCAGTCAAAAACTAAAAAATTATCTTAAACAGCTTAGGAAGGACAGGTAACCTAATTACACAGGACAAGTACTTTAAGGAATGTTTTTTAGTCAGATAATGAAATTTTATGTAGAATTTGAACCAAATTTGAAATATTTTACCTGTCTGATTACTTGCTGTTGCTGTGCGTGTTTCTGTCTAAGATCTCCAATCTCTCTCCATAGAGTTTCATTCTCCCTGTCAATATGCAAATAAAAATAAAACATTGCTAAGTTGGCAGCAACACTATCTTATGAATTTATTATCTAATAATTACGTTATAAACCAAAATGAAGATAATGAAATATCTATGGATCACAACAGCTTAATGCATTATAATTTGGGATTGGGACAGGGAGAAGAGAAAAACCAACAGATTTCTGTTCATTTGTATACCACTTTGAACTAACATAGGAACAGGGCCAGACTATTTAGCCCCTCTAGCCTCATCAGCCAATGAGGTCATGTGACCCACCACATACTCACTTTTGGCACATATCCCCAAGCAAGCACATATCCCCTTGCTGAACAAAAAAATGCATTCCAGATTTAAAATTAAGTTATTATTTTGCAAGCTGAAAAAAGAAAGTTTCAGACATCTGCTACCTTTTGCATCTTGCAGTATTTCCATGAAGGCCTATAAGAAATTAGAGCAAGACACACGTCCCCCTTGCCCTAGCCTCAACTAGAGAAAATAGTTTCTAGCCTCTTTATAAAATAATTCTCATTAATAACTTGAAAAATTAAAAGTAAATCAAATACACCCTTAAATTCCAGGAATACAACAAAAAATTACGGAATCTCTCTTTGACTCTTTTCAAGAGTGTAGATATCCTTCAGGCAAATCCATTCAACACTCCTACCTAGATGGTAGCACCCTCACCCTGCAAAGTTGAGGTTTTGGGTCTCACTCCAGAGAAGAGCTAAAAAAAGAAACTAGACCAAGGGAATGCTGCACAGTTGTAGGTATTACCTATTGGATGAGATTTTTTTTTAAAATCAGGGTCCCATCTAGCACTTCGGAGATATAATAGATTAGCTGGCACTATTTCAAAAAGAATAGAGTTATCCCAACGATCCATGCAAATAATTATTCTTCAGTTGAGGTCTCCAAGATTAACAGTCCTATCAAATTGCCATTTTGTGGAAGCTTCCTATGTGCAACATGGCTGCCACATTACCTATATAACAAAAGTGACTTCAGTTTAAAATTACATTATTGACTGTACAGCACTTTGTGACATCCATTAAGTGGGTCTCTGAAATGTAAAATTCTTTCACTCCCTCTAAGATTAATCTTTTCATCCCAATGTATGGTATCCAGAATTGCACCTATCATTTCTGTGGTCCAAACTGGACCTTGCTCAACCAATAACAAAACTTCCACCTCTTTGAATTTTACTGCTCTAGATACTATAACCTGCATTCTATTGGTTTCAGATTAAATTCATGGACCTATAAGTCTCTTTGGATCTTAAATGTTTCTACATTTTCATCACTTAAAGTACTCTATTCTATCCTTTTTAGGTCCAAAGTATAAACAAATATGTATGATATAATGCTTCTATTTACACTGCTTAAAATGTCCATCTTTGTGCCATCAGCTAAGACATTATAAATAAGATGATTAATTGCAACCCCACAACCAGTCACATCCTGATAATCTGTTATTTTGTCTTTCTCTCTCCCACCAGTCAATTTTAAATTGATTTGCATTCCATCATCCATATTTTCAGTTACTCCTTTGAAAAATTTCACATTTTATCAGCCACAAGCTAACATTTATGAAATTATCTAGCTTCCTTTAAAAAAAACTTTAAGTATTCAGTCATGCTAGTCTAAATTTAATAACTTTTCGTAACATTAAGCAAACTGGTGCATAACAGTTGGTTCTCATTCTCACTTTTCTTAAACAGCAACTGTGCATTTTTCCAACCTAAAAGAGCTGCACCCTAATCAAATTAGTTAGGTCATCTGCAATATTCTCATTTTACAAAAACTCTAGTATAAGTCACGTTCTTACATTAAAGTGGTCAGTTCCTATCCAATTTATTATTTACTTGGAAAATGTGACATGTTAACTGCTTCCACATTGTGAATGTTAACACAAAGTAATTACTTAT
The DNA here is from genome assembly GCA_030265395.1 of Rhina ancylostomus. Classification (NCBI taxonomy): domain Eukaryota; kingdom Metazoa; phylum Chordata; class Chondrichthyes; order Rhinopristiformes; family Rhinidae; genus Rhina; species Rhina ancylostomus. The sequence continues at coordinate 45,013,048 of JARFYF010000002.1, read as the reverse complement.
TAATCTCTTTATTCCCTTATTTAAAATATCACTGGCTATTTTCAAGTTTCCCCAACTTCTTTTGCTGCTGATTTGCTTCATTTGGTTCTCCAGTCACAAAGATCGGCCAATCTGTGCATTTCTATATGCCTATTTATATGTGTGGTGTTCTTTATTCTTTACCCATCCAGTGTTTCTTTTTGGCAAATGTGGATCTTTCTCCCAAGGTTAATAAGCCTTGCAATGAATTAAAGTTGCTCCTGAAGAGATTTTGCTTATCCATCACTTTATCCATGAGCATCTTTGCCTACTTTAATATGGATGATTTGAATCATCATACAGTAGTTGACCATATACAAATCTGGAATTGTATCAATTTTTTCCACATTTGTTATTAAATAACTGTTAAATGAATTTGCCTCATTAAAAAAATCACAACTTCTGCCCTTATTAGCTCTGTTAGATCTCACTGCAGAAAACTATCCCAAATCCACAGGAAATTAATATTTTTCAGGCAAGACCAATATCTTTAACTCAATCAAAATGCAAGTTAAAGACTATCAAAACGTTTCTATAATCATTTCTTTTTCATTTAATCTGAGTTTATACATTGCTCAATTTAAATTACACAATGGGAGATATTGGCAACTGCCATCACAATCAGACAATTTTTTATCCATTAATTTTACCCAAAAGTTTCCCCTGCCTGGCCTTCCATCACTGGTGATTTTGTTCTCAATAATTCTGGCCATTTCTACCATGTCATCATTTTCCCTGTTCTTCCTAGAGAACTGATAATCAGGGGTTTACACCTTGAAATACAAGACAATGATTCTTTATCATCAGGAAATAAGGAAACAGATCAAAGTGATCTTTTCCAAAATAGAGCAAGCTATTGGGGAACCACGGGGAAGAAATAAATATCTTGCAAGATGCAAGATACATCTTCCTTAAAAGAAAAATGGGTTCACTTACAAACTGATAATTCAAAATAATTTATTTTTGTACGATAAAATTTAGGCAAATACCAAACACTTTATTTGGTCCTCATTACTCAGAGAAGACATCCAGAGAAACACATACTTGTAGGGGAATCCAACTCTCAGTTTGCTCTAGTATTTGCTGTATTTACATGAACCAATAAATCCAAGGGCAAGAACAGAAAATTCAGTTCCTATTTTGCAACTTGGTTAAGGAAACAATTAACAAGCAGTACATAGCAATACCATTTCAAGGAAGTTAATCTTGAGTCAAGGTTCTCTTGCTTTCCTTGTATTTCTTGAACACTGGATAAAATTGCATTCAAGCCCTCTTGTTGAATTTTAGCTTCATCTGGTTTAATTGAGGATACCTACGATACCATAAAACACAACCAAGTTACTGAGCACAAACACAAAAGGTGAATTTACACTGAAAAATTTGTAAAGTCCTTATAAATCCAGATTTGATTGAAGAGAAATGTCAGCACAGTTAGAAATGAAAATATGAAACTCATTCCAATATATTAAAACATAATTTACAAGTTTAAGACAGAACATTAAAACATGTAGAGACTTCACACTGCCTATGCTCTTTAATTTATATATCAGATGCTTAAACAACACAAAATTCAAAATATGTACAGAAACTCGAACTGTCAGGTTTGCTAACTTCTCTGGAGGAGCTTAATACTGGTTGCTTCAAATTCAAATCAATTATTTTTTAACATTGAACTTAGTAAAGAATTGATCATTTATTTCCTGGTATTGTGTCATGTCAGGGTTGTGCACCCACAGAAATAGGATTGATAAAGCTTTTTCTCCAATTAACGTGTGAAGTTAGTCATATTAAGTTATTACAATTTTCCAAAGAAAAAAGGAAAAATACATCAGCTGCAAACACAAGTTAAAATAGGCAAAGGGCTAAGAAAAAGATGCAAGATACGGTGCTAATAGGTTGCTGAAGGAAAAAGGTTTTCAAGCTAGTCAAAAGGCAACGATTAGAATTTAACTGTCTTTCAATGACCTAAATGCAAATATAAGCCATGAGTTTATGGGAAAATAAAAAAAAATGAACGAACAGAGTTTTGAGAATTCACAGCAGCGGTTAATCTCTTGATTTAAAAGGCATGATCCCAGTTTCATTTTGGCTCAGTAATTCTAGGCATGTAACAAAAGGCCCTCATCCTGGACCTTTCACAAAAGACCAGTTATGAAACTTGCAAGGCAATGTGGTGGGCAGCCCTTTGAGAGTTACGTGGAGGTTCAAAAAAAATCTTTGCCAAACATAAACAAGACTTTAATGCTTCAATTATTAACAAGTTAATCTGTGATCATTTATCTATTTAAGACCTGAAGCCTGTCTCTCAAATGTTCACCATCTCCATCACTGGAAAACTTTCAGCAAGCAAGTTCGTCACCTTTGGTCTTCTACCCACAACCAGTGTTTCTACCAAACTACTCTCAACCCCATGTGTTCAACATCCACATTTCCAGCAAGTAGATCACCTCCTTAGTAGTCCTCTGGCATATCTCTAATATTAACCAAGTCAGGTGGGGCATAATGCTAGCTAAAAATGGCCAAGTCATTAATTGACATGGTGAAACCTTATCTTGCTATTAGTTTGGTTGCTTCAGCCAAAAGCTATTACAATATCCATGCTCATCACAAGCAACTCTTAAAGCACAAGTGGTTTTCCATAAACATGGAAGTCCAATACCTACTTCAATTCCAATTTCTACTACATGCGTTGCTTATATTTTCTGTTCCTTCCTGTCATACTTTGGTTTACATTTCATCCCTTTAGCACCCAGTGCCAGTGTTCTTGAAGATGGTACAGTGGTGCACTGGTTCAATTCTAAACTCTGGTACTTTCTGTGTAGAATTTGCAGGTTCTACCTGTGTCTGCATGGGTTTCTCCAGGGTGCTCAGTTTTCCCTCCCACATCCCAGTAAACATACAAATTGATAGGTTAATGGGCCATTGTAAATTGCCCCTGATGCTTAGGTAAATGATAGATTTGATGACAATTTGCACATGCCTCAGACAATAATCCTGCAATTATTACCTTTGTGGTTCTTCTTTTCAGTTTTACCCCTCAGTAAATCTTCCTCCCACAGTCAACCAATGCTACCAGTGCCTAAGTGTATCACAGCAAGTGATCCTTTCCCTCCCAATCTTAAGTTCCACTCCAGCTCAAAGTGAAGTCCTTAACCCTGGCAATGGGCAAGTAAAGGAGCATTTGGGACCCGTCTTTGCTGCAGAGAACTGTCTCTCTAAATTTCTCATCTCTCATATTAAACCCATACCCTCTAGTTCTAGATTCCATTGCCCTGGGAAAAAGATTTTGATTATCTATCCTACCTATGCCCCTCATAATTTTATCATTCGCTACAAGATCACACCTTAGCCTCCTGCATTCGAGTGGGAATAAAGCCAGCCTATCCAATCTCTCCTTACAGCTATAGCCCTTCATTCCAGACAACATCCTGGTGACTCTCTTCTGTACTCTCTATTGCTGCCACACCCTTCTTGTAGTGTGACGACCAGGATTGTGCACAGTACTCTAAGTGAAGTCTAACCAATGTTTTATACAATTAAAACATGACATCCTAACTCTTATAGTCAATGCCATGGCTTATGAAGGCAAGCCTATCAAATGCTTTTTTCACTGCCCTATCCCCTTTGTTAGTTTCAGGGAGCTATGGATTTGCACTCCAAGGTCTCTCTGTACATTCTAATGTCCCTGCCATTTAACCTATACTGAAAGTTTTAGTGTAACTTTGTATTTTGCCAGGGTACTTCAAAGGGCAGTTAAGAGAAAGGCCAGACAATGTAAGGATGTCAAAATAACATTTGGATACTAGCTGTGTATGACTAGTTCAGCAACTAAGATAGCGCTCATGAGGCAAAGGCTTTGATAACATTCTCATACCTAGTTCTGTAATACAAAATAAATTGGTCCCAGTACATATTCAAAGATGAGTTTTCTTGAATACTGCATAATATGGAAATATAATTAAGGAACCAAGTTGTATAATCAGATTTGGATTTCAACAGTACAAAAGCATACTGCAGATTCTGGAAAAAGAATCAGAAATAAAAATATTCTTGAGCAGCTGACCATTTCCAGCATTTCATGTTTTTACTTCTGATATCAACAGGTTGTGGGCACATTTTGAACACAAGTAATATTTAGGAAGATCTTTTGGTCATTTGTTTTTTTCCCCCACAATTATCTGTTTTAAAACAAAATACGCTACTTCAGCATTCAGCAATAACATTCAAATCCAATTTAAACTTGTTTTGGTTAAAGTTCATATTACAGATAGACTACTCATTGGGGATGCTCTCATTTCAGATTTAATATTATAACCTTGAATTCACTTTGCATCTTTTAGGATTAGATTCTTTAGTTCAGCTCTCTATTTACACCTCCTTAATCATTCGCAATTGCTCTTCATATAAGATAGCGTAATCACAACTGCTTTAAGAAACAAACGATATTAAGCATCAAGACATCAAAGAACAAAATTAAAGAGGAAACAAAATGGGTAGAAGGGAAAAATAAGGAGCAGCTGCATTTTTTTCCCCTCAGTACACTGGAAATGATAGCACTCACCTTTCGTTTTATGTTTTCTAGTAAGTCATCTTGCCCTTGCTTGAAATACGGATGTTGAAATTCTACAGGTCCATCACGTTCCTGTTTGACTATACCTCCATCAACATTCAGCACTTTACGAAAGCCATCTACAAAGCATTTACAGATTACTCAATCTTTTGGGAAAGACTCTTAAAGATTCAGCAAATTATTTGCTCCAGATGATTGAAAGGAGGGAGACTATTGAATTTAGGACTAATATTCCATTCAGACCACAAGAAATGATTTTCCCTCCATGGTATTGCTACTGAATCATGACAACAAGCAGATCCAATCTATTAAAAAAAGCTCAAACTTATATCCAAAAATGTACATGCTACATGAAAAGTTCTCTCTCATCTCAATTAACTAGTTTAGCTAGACTCTTTGTTGCAAAGGGCAATCGTTCTCAGCTCTGGAATTTAGGTCATTTGCAGATTTGAACCTAAACTGAGGACTGGTGAATACATGCGCCTTGATAGCACTCCATCAAACAGAGTTCTGATGATTTTAATTACCTTAGCAATATATTAAAGTGTTTGGATGCATTTGTCCCATTTTTGTCAACAATACAAATTTTCCATGCCAGACTGGTTAAAGGTACAGCTAGTTGTGGGCCAATCTTCAACACATCAACTAAAGTGGAACAGTTATGAACGTTACACTCATGCCCATGAACATCTTTGAGAATATGAAGAAATTACCAAGAAAAGGTACCAGGGATGAAAAGTGTCTGCAGTAAGGAGAATGGAAAAGCTGAGATTGTTCGCCTGAGAGTGAAGAGGAAATCTGACAAAAATGTTTAAAGTCATTAAGAATTCAGATTGATAATTACTAGTAAAATGTTTCATGACAAAAAGACAAAGATATTAAATGATTAATTTAAGAACCAAAGGTTACATGTGAAAAACTGTTGACAGCAACTTGTTCTTATGCAGCGTCTTGACCCAAAACGTTGACCATTTTTTCCCTCCACAGATGTTTCCTGACCCACTGAGTTCCTCCAGCAGTTTGATTTTTGCTCCATAGCCCTGGGTAACAATTTCAAAGAAGACAGATAATTTTCAGGTATACCCAGGGCTGTTTCTTGCAAGTACAGGTGTTAGACAGTTTAAATAAAACACAATGGGGTGAGGGTGAGAGGTAGAAGACAGTGAAAGGAACTATTAGAACCTGATATTCAGACCAAATTTTCTGTACACAATTCATAGAACACATTAGATACATGTCCATCACTTAATTTGTTAGGGTAGACATCAAATTTGCATTACCATATTGGGAAACACCACAAATTATGGTCAATATGATTGAGATTCCAGCTGAATAGAGGCAATAGTTCCAGTATCTAGGACAACCTGTAACTGATGAGTGTTATATGCCCACCATTACCTTCTTTGATTCAAACAAACTCCAATTTTAGAACAAACAAGTTTATAGGCACAACAAGCAATCCACAATCTGACATGCATTCTGCCTATCCAAACGATTAATCAAGTATTTAGTCACAGGGAAAGATTAGCTAGGTTAGGATTGTTTTCTTCATAACAGCAGCCGCCAAGGGGCGATTTAATTGATATATACAAGGTAAAAGGAGGAAAAGTTCCTCCTTTTTAAATAAAAATATTAGATAAGATACAAGTTATACCAAAGAAAAGACAAATTTATTCAGAGGCATTTTAAAATACTGACATCTTTGAATATCAGCAAAACTAGGATAGGGATTTTGCTGGGGATAGGAAGGGAATGAACAGCTTCTCCATTTTATCACTTATGTTTCTGCTTATTTTTATTTATTTGTTCAAATGATGCGGATGCCGGGTGGAAAGGCTGGCATTTATTGTCCATCCCTAATTTCCCCTAAACTGAGATCACAATTAAAAATCCACCATTCCTTTAGGCCTTATCACTAGTGTCAGGGATAGCTAGGTCCAACAAGATAGGCCCTCTGCATCTGGGCCAGAAAACTCAGGCAAGGACTAAGGTTGGAGACCCAGAACCACCAAAAATCTGTGTGACTTTCCTCACTGTTCATCAGATGTCTGGAACTTCATGTACACAAATTTCAAAACTGTAACACCACAGACCCTAATCATTATTGAACATTAAAAGGGGCAAGGCTCCTCATATTAAATCTTGGGAAACTCTTTTGTTTTCATCACCAAAAAACACCCACTCACTATTACTCATCTATTCATCAATGGGTTTTGTATCCAAGTAGCTACAATCCCCAGGATGCAAATTTGCAAAAACGAAGAACCTACCACATAGATCATTCACCCAATGACACTAAACTAGCTTGAAGTTTTTGAATTATCTTACGTGACCATATGGCTAACTGCTAAACCTTGGACCATGATGGGGAAAAAAAAAGTCAACTTCACATGAACTCTCTAGCCTGGTACAAAGAAACTCAATAACTATTATAATTTTCTTCCCTGTCCACTACCCCCCCCCCCCCAACTTCAACCAGTGACCTTGCTTGGCTCAGAATCAAAACTGAATACAGAAGTAATAACTTTACCAAAATAGTTTTGTTTTAAACTGTTGATTACATCTTTAATTTAGCCTAATTACACATACAATATACAGATTCTCCCCAGCTTATGAACACCCGACATATGTAAAGCCCATATATACAAACAGGTGCTTGGGGGACCGGCAGGATGGATTTGCAGGCCGCTGTGTAGCTGCAGGCAACTGTTCTTGACACCAGCTGGAATTTTGCTACATCAAACCCAAGAAGAATACATTCTAGTTAACATGTTGATGTCCATTTTGCAAATCCTTTCTCGAGATACGCCCTCTGGGCCAGCAGCAGTGTCCATTTTAAAACTGTCAACGACATTTAAAACCTCGTTTTAAGTGCCTCCAGTTATTTAAGCTCAGACACAGAGCTTCAGTGCTTGAAGGGTAACTGGAGTCATAAAATCTTTTAAAATATTCACCTGAAATAGGCTCACTCTAATTTATTAAAATCAGCTGTATTATTAAGAGTAGCAAAACAAGATTTAAAATGCTCCTCTAGACCATCTATTCCTACGGGACAATCCACCACAGTATGGCATCTTCTGCCACACAAGAACTCACTTCGTGGCTGCACTTCAGACTTGCCAACTGTTTGGGTTACAAACATGTCTCAGGAACAAAACCCTGCCATAACTTGGGGAGGACATTTATGTAAATGTTGCAGTTGAAAGCAGACTGTGAACAGTGGGAAAACCCAGGAACTTGGTGCAGAGGGAAGAAAGTACTGCTCCCAAATAAATTTATAACAAACTGAAATACAAGGTTTGCTAAATAACAGATGGACAGCTTAGACCAAGTGCAATTCCTGTGTCATGGGGAAACTTCAAGGCACTAATGACCCTGAAAGCCATGAGCAGCAAGTGTTTCCAGCTATTTATGCTCAGACACAGAGCTTCAGTGCTTGAGGGGTAACTGGAGTCATTGCAGAACATGAAGGTAATGCCATGAGATGGCAAGAGTTCAGGATACTAAATGGACAGCCATCTATAAAGATGATGCAGGAATCTTGAGTATATTCCACTACTCAGCACACATCAGAAACTGGCGGTGGCAGCATCATCTTGGAAGACAGTCCAGAACATGGCAACCATGGGAAAAGAAACCATACAAGGGTGAAGAGTAAAAATTAGAAATACAGTAAAAATAGGGGGTTCCCTTGTCAAAGAATCATTTCTATAACTGTTGTCAACAGGAAGTCTTGTGAAGTCCACACAGAAATAGTATACAGCAAGATATAAAGAGGATAGGGTAGATTAGATTGTGGCACAGGAAGAAGATTCATGGGGCATTAGGACCAGTTCTGGCACAGAAGGGGCCAGTTCAAGGTGGACAGACTACATCTCAGCAGCAAAGGCATCAGCATCCTTGTGGGGGGGGTTCAGTAATGTGACTGGAAAGGGAACAGGTATTAGCATGTAGTAGTAGAAAATAAAATTTTGAGTTAATAAAGGAGAATAAATTGGGTTTGTCAAAAGCAAATCATATTTGACTAACCCAAATGATTTTTTTAAAACAGATAACAGAAGGTCATTGAAGGGAATGCATGGCATGTCATCAATGTGGATTTACAGAAGTGTTTATGAAAGAATGATTAGTAAATTTGAGGTTGATGGAATAGAACTCTTTGTAATTAAATGTTTTTCAGACTGAATGGCATATAGTAATGTTCCCCAGAGGTCAGTGCTGAGACCAATGTGGTTTTTTTAATGAATTTTAATGACTTGGATTTGGTTGCTCAAGACAGTATTTTAAAATTTGCAGATGATGCAAAACAAGTGACGTGATCTGTTGAGAAGGATAGTAACAAACTGCAACAGTTCATAGATAGGCGGACATAATGGATAGATAGTGGCAGATTAAATTTAATACTGGGAAGTGCAAATTAATACATTTTGGCGTGGTGATGAGGAGAGAATATAGACAAAATGCCACAGATTTAATGGTCGTGCAGGAACATGGGAGATCTGAATGTACATAATGCATAAATCATCTGAAAGTGCAATTAGTAAAACATAGAAGCCTGGACTTCACAGAGGCATTTAGTATAAAAGCATCAAGTAGAATCCTTATATTAGTCAGACCACAATTCAAATAATGCAACCCATTTCTGTTACTACGATTAAGGAAGGATGTGAAAATCTGAGACTGCAGAAAATATTTATCAGAATTCGTCCCTGGATGAGGAATTTCAGTTATTAGGCTAGACTGTTAAAGCTGGGATTGTGTATTGTGCAAGTGAGGGATGAGAGGATATTTGGTAATTGGTTTATTATTGTCACATGCACTGAGATACAGTGAAAAGCTTTGAAAAACTTTATTTTATAAAGGTATTCAAGAAAACAGGTTTAAATTGAGTAAATGGAGATAAGCTGTTCCCACAACAGGTGGTTCAGAGATCAGGAAAGATAGACTTAAAAAGATGAACATTAGATAACAAAAACCCAGTGGGTGGTTATGATCTGAAAGCCATACTTCAAAATATGCTGGAAACAGTTAATGAGGGTTTAAAACTAACTGCACGTGTACTTGGAAGAAAATAATTTGCAGGGCTATACAGAAAAAGCAGACGACCAACAGAATTGCTCTAAAAAACGCAGGTACAAACCCAAAGGAAATCTTTATTGCAACAAGGATATCTCCAACACAGCAATTCTTGTCCACGTTTGTAACTTCCCTGCAAATGCACCCCTCTCTCACAATTTGGTGGACTATTCTATATTCAGAATACGTATACTGGTTTTCATCTCTGTCTCTCATACTGTCATAGGATTTAAGATTCAAATGCATTCTTCTTTTCATTGTACTTCCTTTCCAGTTTCAAACTTGGGAACTTTCTAACGCAGTCCCACTTTGAGAGTTCTGAGATGGCTCATGAGGTAAATAAGGGAACCCGTTTGCAGGGCTTCTGTATGCTTCCAATGCAGGACCTGAAGGTTCTCAATACCATCCTAAATGCAACTTCTTCAACTTGCATGGGCATGAATTAGATTCCCAGGAGTCAATGGGGATGTTGCATTTCAAGCTTTAAGCTTTGATAATTGCCTCCCACAGAGCTTCAAATGGAGTGTATGTTTCAGGATGCTAATAACTGGTGTTGGGCACACACACAACGTAGTCTACCCAACTGAGAGTAACTAGGGCCACATTGCAGGGGATATTGGCCTGGGAGAACACACTGACTGTTTTTTTTAAATCATTCCAGTGAACTTGGACCATTTTACAGAGCTGATAAAGCATCGTCTTTTCACTGCCTTGAGATAACTGCTATAGGTAGTCCAACTCTCATAATCATTTACGATGTCAGAGATTACTACTGCCTGATAAACCACGAGTTTCCATAGAACAATACAGGCCGTTTGGCCTACCATGTTGTGCCATCCTTCAAACTAAGACTATCCAACCCCTTCCTGCAACATATCCCTCTATCTTAAATTCCTCCATATGCTTATCTAACAATCTCTTGAACTTGTCCAATGGATCAGCCTCCACCACCACCCCAGGCAGTGCATTCTATGCACCAACCACACTCTGGGTGACAAACCCCCCTCTGACATCTCCCTTGAACTTCCCACCCATTACCTTAAAGCCACGTCCTCTTGTTTTGAGCAATGGTGAGAGGCACTGACTGGGAAAGAGGCACTGACTGTCCACTCTACCTAATCCTCTCAATATCTTGTATACCTCTATCACATCTCCCCTCATCCTCCTTCTCTCCAAAGAGAACAGCCCTAGCTCCCTTAGTCTCTCCTCAT
>JARFYF010000002.1:44868273-44882476 GCA_030265395.1 Rhina ancylostomus | reverse complement strand
TCACCTCATACTCCAATCCTGCCAACTCAAGAATAAGCCTGGTGAGCCTTCACTGCACTCTCTATGGCAAGTATGTCCATTTTTACGTATGGAAATGAAAATTGCACAATTTTCCAAGCATGGTCACACAGAGGTCCTGCATGATTTTAATAAGATGACCTTGCTTCGGTATTTAAATTCTTTTGCAGTAAAGGCCAACAGGCCATCTGCCTCCTTGACAGCTTGCTTCGCTTGCATATTTACTTTCAGGACATCTACAGGTAAGTCTCTTAGTACCTTAACACTTCCCAATCTAACACTATTTAAATAATAAGTTTTTCCTATGAACTGAATAATTTCACATTTATCCATGTTATATGGTATCTGCCATGTTTTTTCAATCTAAGTTGCTTTTGAAGCCTCAGTTCATAATTCCATCTATTTTGGTGTAGCTGACAAACTTGAAAATTATACATTTGGGTCCCTCATCCAAATAATTGAAATATATTTTCTGTACTGATCTCTGTGGTGCTCGGCTATGTACTGTTTGTCACCCTGAGGGAGTCACATTTATTCCAACACTCTGTTTCCTGTGTCAACCAATTTTCAATCCATGACAACGCAGTACCTTTAATACTGTGCACCTTAATTTTACACACAATCTTTTATGTGTGGAACTTTATCAAAAGATTTCTGAAAATCCAAGTACATCACATCTACTGACTCTCCCTTATCTATTCCACTGGGTACATTCTCAAAAAAACTCCTATAGGTTTGTCAAATCAATATCTCTTTCAGAAGTCCACAATGACTTTGTCTAATCCCAATGGTATTTCTGAGTGTCCTGTTACCTCATCCTATGTAACCTCCAACAATGATGGTAGCCCAAAATCTGTAGCTTCCTATTTTCTCTCTTTCCTTTTTTTTAAAAATAGTAGGATTACATTTGCCATCTACCAAACTGCAAGAACTATTCCATCATTTATAGCAATTTCTTTGCTCCCTAATAGACCTTAGTTATTTTCTAGTTATCCTGTTGCATTTTGAGTACATTTAAAACATTTTTAGATTTTATTTGATTTTAATTACTGTGCCTTCGGTGTTATTTTTAATCTTCCTTGTAATTTCACCCCTACACTTTCAATACTTTTCTAGGCTTGCCGATCTATTAAACTCTCAGACATTAGTTTCCCTTTGTTTGTCTTATAATTTATGTAGCTAGTCATTCAGGGAGCTCCAGATTTGGCAGTCCCATGGAAGTATTTTTTATTTAATGACTGATAATAGGCAGTGCGTGTGTTATGTATCCTGCTGATACAAATGCAGGCATGAGAATAGTCATTTGGCCAAGAAACTGAGCAGGACCTGGGCCATGGCCCCCAATTCAATAATGAGTTAATATTTTCATGAGAGAAATAGAGAAATTTGGAAGAAAACAAATCTGCAAACTGTTTGCAAAATTGAGAAATGTCTGCTTTCTCTTCTCAGGAGACAACAGGGAGAAAATGACAGCAGAAAACATTGATGCAGTTTCAAAACATAGCTCTCTGAATCAATTCATCAATTTATAATAATTGTTCAGAACATGAGGTGGGGTATTTTCAAAGAAGCAGTATCAGGTATACTAGTTGGAGCTACAGTAGAAATATGCTTGAACCCACATAAATGCACAGTTAGTCTGCCAAGAACTGTCATGTTTGGATGAGGATTGTGATGTGAGTATGATTTCTATAAACTTAAAATATAAATAGTCAAAATGCCACATCTTTGTATCAAAGCCAGTTTAATAACATGGAGACTCAAGAGACTGCAGATGCTGCAATCTGGAGCAACAAACAATCTGCTCGTTTCGATCCGAAATGTCGACAATTCCTTTCCTCCCACAGATGCTGCTCGACCCACTGAATTCCTCCAGTAGATTGCTTGTTGCTCAATTTAATAACATATTCTGCAATCCAAAGAACTACAACAGAAAGAAATTGGTCCAAGTTCTGTATGTTCTCTATTTCAAGGTGATTTGACTGGATGTACCATGATTTCTCAAAACCAGGAAATATTTGTGCTTCAGCAATCTGCTGGAGGAAGTCAATGGGTTGATCAGCAACTATGTGGGAAAAGAACTGTTGATGAAACCCTGCATCAGGACTGATTTTCTGCTTCATTCAGGATATTTTTAATCTATTATTATCAACATTTTCTGCTTACTAAAGAATACCTCCCACTCCCTTACCACCACTCTCATCCTGCCATTTCATTCTCTGTAGCTGGCTTTTATTTCAATGAAATTGAATGTTAGTTCAAGTGCCAGAGGTCCTGAAAGTTGCGGGTTCAGGACAGCCTAAACTAGAAACTAAATCTTGTAGGGGCTAAAAGGTCTAGTCCTTTGGAAAGTTAAATCAAAACTCATACTCCAAGCAAGTAACTTCATTCTTCTTTCAAGTTCATTGTCATAGGCATAGATACACAGGCTGATAACTATCCTGAGACTGTCTGCAAATTTGCTAGCATATTTGACCTGAGGAAAGCTTTGGACTATGTATTCACTTCAGACTGAATTAACGTAAGAAACCTAAGCCTCAGTTTTTATTTTGAAACAGCTGACGTTTAACCAGATAAGGCAAAAGACTGATTCTTGGAATGGCAGAACTTATATATGAATAAAGATTGGTTCACTGAGGCTTATATTCACTAGAGTTTAAAAGAATGAGAGAGACTCTACAAAATTCTTACAAGGCTGGACATGTTGCCTGCAGGAAGGATGTTCCCGGTGGCCAGGAGTCCAGGACCAGGGATTATAGACTAAGGATGAGGTATAGTCATGTAGGGCTCAGCTGAGGAGAAATTTTTTCTGGAGAATGCTGAACCTATGGGATTCTCTAACACAGAAAGCAGTTGAAGCCAAATCTTTAAATATATTAAATATATTTAAATTTTTAATTTTTTAAAAATTTTATTGACAGCGTGGTAATGGTGGGGGGAAGGAGGCGAGGGAGTGAGATATTGTCTTTAGGTTTAAAGAGATAAAGGGATCTGGGGGCAAAACTGAATTTGGATGGTCAGCCATAATCAGAATGAATTGCGGAGCAGGCTCAAGAGGCTAAGTGGCCTAGCACTACTCATATTTTCTATATTTCGATGTTTCCAATGATGGAAAAAAAGGTTTCTTGGTTTGTGACTGAACTCAGGAAACGGTCAGCTGTGGCTCAGTTGGAAAAGCTTGTGACTGAATCAGAAGGTGTGGGCTCAGCTCCCATTCCAGAGATTTGAGTGCAGCCATCCAGGCTGATAGTTCACTGGAGTTCAGTAAGACTGTTGCCCTGTTGTAAACTTCATTCATCATTCCATTGCTCACTGACTTACATTGGCTCACATCTAGATTTTAAATTGCTGATTTTTCTTTTCAGTTCCCCAAGGTCTCTCTCCTCTCTATCTCTTTAATCTCCTCAGACCAAGCAAGGCTTCAATATATCTGCATTCCTCCACTTCTGGAACATTTTCAGTTTTAATTGATCTATCATGGCTGGTTACCTTCAGGGGTTAAGGTGTTAAGGAATTCCCTCCCTCAGCATTCCCAGCTCTTTTTTTTTCTCTTTCAAGATGATCCATAAAGTTGTCTCAGGGTTAATTCTTGAGTGATAATGCTCCTGTGAAGCACGTTGGAACTTTTTACTATGATACGGATGCCTTATTATTTTGGATTTTGCTCAAGTGCTTTCCCCCACAGGCAAACATTGTTGAAATGAAATGATGCAGATTTATCCCCTTGAGTTTTGAATAGTTGTGGAGCTTGTAATGTAATGTTTGCAAAACTACCACATTTTGAAAGAAAATTGAAACAGAGCTCATGTCCATCGTCCATGCTGATTCTTGAAGATCACATGGCAGTACTTTGAAGAATAGCTAATGATTAATCTTCCACCAAAGCTCATCAGGACAGCACTCAACCAGCCAGTGGGTACAGATAGATCAGAAAAAGGTAAATACCTACCTCCCAGGTCAGGCAGTGGCAAGCATGGGTGAGTGATCACGAGCAGCAAGTTCTTGCTATGATTTTAGTTTGCTGCAAAGTATACATTACAAAGAAAAATAATTTTGGCAGTTTGCAAACAGTAAGTTTCACTTAACGGGGTAAATTTACACCACTTTGCTTCCATGATTTATGCCTGTGGTGGAAAACATTTGGATCAGGAATTCTGTTTCAATTCACCAATGTTAAAATGATAGATTTAGTAGTCTTACGATACAATGAACCTGATTTTACATGTAATTCTGGTGGATTTTGAAGATATAGTGATTTCTCATCACTATCCTGAGAATTTTATACCTCCACCTTCTCCTCTTATACCCTAAATTACTTTGAGATGAGTTACTTGCATATTGAACACTGACTCTTGCCAATCATTTTGGAATAAGGCAATTTCAAACATTCTATTTATTTCAAGCTGAAGACCCTATAGTTTTTGTGGGTCAAGGAATTCCTTATTTTAGCTGTTGAGAATTCAATTATTCTGTTTGTCAGCAAATTAAATCACCAAGGTAAATGTAAATGTAAATGTATTTTTTGTCACAGTATCTATATTAGAATGTGATATTCAGTGGAATAATAAATTTTATATCTTAGTTTCAGTAGAAATTTATAAAAAAATGAAATGTTGGTTTCACTGAACAGAAGCTGTAAAGTGTTTTGTTTCAATAGATGGTTTGTTGGGGAGACTTCACAAAGATCAATTACTCTCTGTAATGTACCAAATGATAACTTTGCATGTGGTCTACCACCCCTGCAGATTCTGCAGATTTCACAATGGGAAGTGGCTGTTATAGCTCCTCAGAACATTTGCTTTCTGAGAAAGCAAGAAACAAAACTTTTTCATGCCTAACAAGAAAACTACCTTTCAGGATAATTTTTATGTTGCCAGTTCTGATGTGAACTCTACTGGTGGTGTCTGATGAGAGTTACTACTCATAAACATTGAAACTGAACTTCCTAGGTTACCATGTGCAGCTCCTGTTATTAGTTCCAGTACACTCACTGTCAATCCAGATTTTGTGAAGAACCTTCTGACAAATTTAGACTTATTGATCTATATTGTTGAGTGTAATAGTTTTCATTGCAATCCTGATTTAGCATCCTTTCTGCATATTACTGGAAGGCTGCAATAGTTATTTTGTTTTCAAGTTGCTGTAGAATATAATTGGTGAGTTTCTTTACTTAATAATTTTTATCTGTTAACCAGGCCTTCTCAGTGATGACTACGTATTCCAAATGAAGGAGGTTTGGGGAAGCCATATACGTTTGCATCTTGTTAACCAATAGAATCGAGTACATAATTGGAATTCTATTGCTCTCCTAATTTCTAACTGAATATTCCAGGACAAAGCAGCTGATGAATATTGCACCAATGAGAGTAGCTATTTGAATACAGCATACATGTTGCCAAACATTGATACAGTTGGGGTAAATAGGAAGAGAGTTAATAAATTGTCACTCTGGGCTTAAATCAATTGTGTTTGGAATAGGTGTACATTTATTTATTGAAGACTGGAATGCAATTGCAGCATCCAAAAATAAATGAACAGTTTTGTTTAATAATCTCATAAATGCACTTACTTTTGGAAACGTGCTTATTTTTGATATTTATAGACAGTACCATTATCAGACCAAGATTGCAATGTGTTTAGGTCTTCTTTGGTGTTAATTTCAACTTCTTTGGTTTTAATGATATGCATCCAGATAACAGGCTAAGTGTTTTCTTTTTACATTGTGAGTGAAGAACAGTATGTAAGAAATGGAAGCACGAGGAGGAAATCTGGCCCCTCACATCTGTTCAACATTTAAAAGATAATGATTGATCTTTTGTCTCAGTGTCACTTTCTCATGACAACTCCCTTGATTCCCATAAGAATGTATGAAATACAAGCAGGAATAGCCCATACAGCTTTATGAAAACACCACTAATATGAAAAAATTTGCCTTTAAGGGAATAGTTTACTCACCAATGTATGGATTTCACTGAGACAACTATTTGGCCACAATGTTTATCTTTGCATCAATTTGCAAAATGAGTTCAAATGCAAGAGGCTTTGTATATTGTTTGTGTTTCTCGCCCTATTGATGGCTGTTAGATTCCCTTCAATTTTTGACAATAAAAATCATAATCTGCATCAGTTGCATCATGTTCTAAATTCATATTGTACACAAAGTGAAGAGATAAGATACAAGAGACTACAAGCAAATTATTTTGCCTCTTAAATCTACACTGCCCTCAAACACAAATATCTCAAGACGTCAAATGCAACAAAAAAAGCTTCTGCAATTGTTGTGTAAACAAATTTGAGAAAAGATTGGGAGAAAAAGAACTGCTTTTCATATCTTGCGAGTCACCTCTCAAAGAACATAGAACAGTACAGCACAGGAACAGGTGCTTCGGCCCACGATATTGTGCCGAATTAATTAATGTAATGACACCTAATCCCTTCTGCCTGCACATAGTCCACACCCCTCCATTCTCTGCATATCCATGTGCCTATCCAATAGCCTCTTAAACATCTCTATCGTATTTTCCTCCACCACCACCCATAGCAGCGAATTTCAGGCACCCACCACTCTTTGTGTAAAAAAACTTGTCCCGCACATCTCCTTTGAACTTACCCCCTCTCATGTTAAATGCATGTCCTCTACTAGATACTTTGACCCCAGGAAAAAGATACCAGCTGCCTATAAAGGTGTATGTTGATGAAGAAATTCATCGTTGCCTTCAGTATGGTCGCATAACTCTTGGTCAATTATGGAAAAGAGTTCTTGAAGATCAAGACATACTTGGCACATAATTCATGGGCAGAGACCTCTGTTCCTCTATATGCCTATGTGTAGTGGTTAGTGTAACGCTTTACAGCACCAGCGACCCGGATTCAATTCCAGCCACTGTCTGGAAGAGTTTGTATATTCTCTCTGTGTCTGCATGGGTTTCCTCTGGGTGCTCTGGTTTCCTCCTATATTCCAAAGACGTACAGGTTAGGAAGTTGTGAGCATGCTATGTTGACACTGGAACTGTGGCAACACTTGCGGGCTGCCTCCAGAACACTATGCAAAAAGATGTATTTTACTGTGTGTTTCAATGTACATGTGACTAATAAAGATACCTTACCTTATCTTATAAATTCATTGGATGGATAAATGCATTAGCATCAGTGTCTCGGTAGTGTAGCGGTTAGCATAACGCTATTACAGCGCCAGTGACCCGGGTTCAATTCCGGCCAGTGTCTGTGAGGAGTTTGTACGTTCTCCCTGTGTCTGTGTGGGTTTCATCCCACATTCCAAAGACATATAGGTTAGGAGGTTGTGGGCATGCTATGTTAGTGCCGGAAGTGTGGCGACTCTTGCGGCTGTCCTCAGAACATTCTACAAAAAAGATGCATTTCACTGTGTGTTTCCATGTACATGTGACTAATAAAGAAATCTTATCTTATCTTATCTTCCACACCTACATCCCCAGTAATAAGACCCTGGTTATTCCCAGTTGGCTTTGTGAACAGTTCACATCGTCCACCTGCCGAACACCAGACTCCCAATACAGACTCTCTTCCAAGTTTTGCCATGGGAAGAAATTAGCAAGAGACAAGAGATAATATTCAATGAAAGGTTCAAAGACCTTTTGTGAAAATGCAACATACCCACTGCTATTTGTGAATCCCTGGCTTATGATAATCCAGAAGGGGCATTCAGGATGGCATTGTGAACCTCCAGTCCATGCATCGGAAGAACACAGAAGCTCTGTGTGAACAATATAAGGAAATTGCCACCTCACAAGCCATCCACCTCCAGCCTCACCATCAGCCCGGGGCTCATTAACCTCATCAATCTCCTCAGAACCCATAACATCTGAGTGGAAGCAAGTCATCCCTTATCTGGAGGGATTTCCTAAGAGGAAGAAGGTAATTAAAATGTACTGTGAAGTATGAAAATATATTATAAACAATAGAACACAAGGTGATCAAGAAGATAATGACAAGATAAAAGGAGATTGTGAACATGAACTTCACTGACTTTTACTTAATGCCAATTAACAACTTACTAAAATCTTTGGTGATTATGACATAATAAAGACAATGAATGGGAAAAATGCTGAGGACATAGTATTAAAAAAAAACAAGGTTTCTTGATGACCACTTGTTTATGCTTGTAATAACACCAGTTACTTGAACATCAATATTGGATAAACATTGGCCAAGATAAAAATAGTGAATGTTGAGAATGGGAAGAGATAATTAAAGGCAGTCGTTATAGATTTGGCAAGGGAAAAGACATATTTGTTGAATGTAATAGATTTTTGAAAAAGCAGTTAGATTAATGGAATGGAACATGTATAGATTTTCAGAAGGCATTTCATACGAAACTGCCCAAGTTGAGATCAAATAGATTTCAGGCAAATGACAGCTGAATTAAGCATAAACCACTATCCAACCTTACTGGACCTCTTGCTCCTACAGATTAGGTTTCATTTTGTGAGGCAGTGTAATGATGTGAAGGTCCTAAACAAATAACTTGATCCTGATTTTCATGCATTAATGAGTCAGGCAAGCAACTAAGTCACCTAAGAAAGGAGGACACAAGAGACTGCAGATGCTGGAATACGGAGCAGCAAACAGTCTGTTGGAGGAACTCTGAGGGTCGAGTAGCATTTGAGGGGGAAAAGAAATTCCCACACAGATGTTGCTCAACCTGTTGAGTTCCTCCTGCAGATTGTTTATTGCACCTAAAAAGGAGGCCTGATTAATGTGATGCTGGGCAAGAACTATCAGGAATTAGGACATTAATTTTGGTGTGTAGCTAAACCAAAGGCTACAATGAGCCATAGCATATCCACAAATGGCTAAATAGACGGCTACACATGTTTAAGCACATGACTACATATCTAGCTGTGTGGCTACATATGACCAATTGCATGGATCCACATAGCTAGCTGCATGTTAATACGTCACAAAATGCATGATACACATATCTAAATGCATGGTTATATGTAACTAACAATGGCATTACATGCGTTTAATTGAATGATACAGGTCACTTGCAACATGGCTTCACGTATCTTGGAGTATGGGTACATATGTGTAGCTATGTGTAATTACTTGTATGGCCACAGATTACGACCTGCATAGGTGCACAAACTCCATGTAGCTAATTGCTTGACAGCTTGTTGCTAACCACATGCCTGAATGTTGCTCACTGCAAGGTTACACATAACCAAAGTCATGTTACATGTAGCTATCTGCATGCCTACATGCGGCTAATTACATGGCTTCATGCAGCTAACTGTGTGATTATGTGAAGCTAAATGACAGGATGTGTGACTAGTTGCATGGCTAATCATACCTCAATGCATGCTACATGTGGCTACTAGTATGTCTACTCAAAGCTAACTCCATGGTTGCATACTACAAATTACTTGACCACACATAACATCATGACTACACGCGTCTAACTGCATGGCTACGAGTGTCTTATTGCATGATTACATGTCTAATTGCAAAGCTACACACAGCTAACTGCCTGCGTACATCTGGATGTTGCATAGCTAAATAGATAACCCCATGGTTTCACAAAGTTATTTGAACAGCTACACACAGCAAACAGAATAATTACACAGAGGTAATTACATGGCTACGTGAAGCTAACTTATGGCTACATGTAGGTAATTGCACTGTTGGCAATTGCTAATTGCATGGCTAAACTTGGTTAAGTACATTTTTCTATGTTTCATTCCAACATGAAAAGAGGCCATTACCCCCT
This sequence comes from Rhina ancylostomus, assembly GCA_030265395.1. Classification (NCBI taxonomy): domain Eukaryota; kingdom Metazoa; phylum Chordata; class Chondrichthyes; order Rhinopristiformes; family Rhinidae; genus Rhina; species Rhina ancylostomus. The sequence goes on along the minus strand of JARFYF010000002.1, from coordinate 44,872,710 downwards.
TGGTTCTATGTTGGCTCAAAGAGCAATCCCATTCTTCCATTAAATTTTCCCTGCAATCTATTCTCCCCACATTCCCCTCAACTCCCCTAAGATCCTACCATTCATGTACACGCTAGGGCCAATTAACCTACCAAACTGCACACCTTTTGGATGTGGGAGGAAACTGGAACACCTGGTGGAAACTCATGCCATCACAGAGAGAACATAGAACTCTGCATAAACAGCACTGGAGGTCAGGTTTCACCTTCGGTCACTGAAACTATCAGGCAGCAGTGTGCACCAGTGTGCAGTTCATTTGCTGTATGTGGATAGCTGTATGGCCATATGTGGCTAATTGTATAGGTATATGCTATTAAGTTCATGATTTCAATGACTATCTGCATGGGTACACATAGCTAATTGCATGGTTACATTGCAGATAGAGATAGGAGTGCAAGGGATGAACTGTAATGTTACGTGCAAAACTGATACTGGCTAACTATATGACTGAAAGTAACTGCATAACTATAAATGGCAAATTATTACAGGGAGGCAACTGGTTTTATGTGGTTAATGGCATTACTGCACATGGCTAATTGCATATAGTAGACATCTGTGTGACTGCACATAGCTAACTGCATGACCACACGTAGCTATCTGTATAGCCACATGTGGTTATCTGCGTGGCTACACATGGCTATCTGAATGGCCAGGTTATGATGTGCAGCTAAAGTTCCTTGCAACATGGCTTCACATACCTAGCGGCTTAGCTACATGTGCCTTAATGTCAAGCTATGTGTAATTAAATGTATGGCCACACTTTGACTAAATGTGTGGCTATTATATTTTTGGTGAATTGTGGATGGTGTATTGTTTTGATGATACCAATAGAAAAGATTCAATCAAAGACTCTGATGGGCAGGTTAGGTATAGGCAGTGAGATGCCAAAGCTAATTCAAAATGGAGAAGTGTGGAAGGAAAGTTAGGGAAGGGCCAGCTGCTGGATAGTCTTTCTAGAGTATGGGGCAAGAATGAACATATCTACCATTTTAAATGCATGTGGCTAGAAATTTTTTCCTGGCTGGTAGCCCCTAGTAGCAATGCATTCTATCCCTTCTCCAAAATTCAGCTAACAAACTAGATTTAGAAACAGAGATAGTAATTTTTAATATATAACCAGCAATACTTTCAGTTTATGTGAGCTGGGAACTGCTGACTGAAAAAGACAAGGACTTTGTAAGCACTCTTTGTAGGCTAGCTGGCTGCTGAAGGTGAAACAAGGAAAAAGATGAAACCACTAAGTTCAGCATGACCTCTGTATTCATAGCCCTGACTCTGCGGTTCTATTCACCTGACCACCACCTTCCCTGTAAATGTTGAGACCAGCATCTTTGATCAATCATTTTGATTTTATGAAATGGAATTATAATCTATTTGGGCACCTAACTACCACAGCTTTCAGTCTTTTAGTGTACATGAAACTTCTAACAGAAAAAAAATTTCTGTCTTTTTCACATTACCATCTGACATCAAAACATTAAATACTTCTTATAATCTCAACAAACACAAATCTGTTGCGTCCTAGAAGTTTCAAGGTTTTGCTTTGACTGAAATTACTTTATTACCTTCAAAGAGAATTCATGAATTACATTAATTTGGATGAAGCAGTTGATGTCCTTTGAAGTATGCAATATAGGCTCAAATTGACCATTACACTAATTGGAAACTTAGAACAAAAGGCTTTTCTCTATTGACCCTTGGCAAAACACTGCAGGGAATTTGCACAATATGCAGGAAATACATAACTTGTGACTGGCTTCCTCTGCTTTGGAGTACTTCAGGATTGGCAAATGAAGGACTACTGTAAACACAATTAAGCTGATCAGGGAGTCAGGTCTGTAAAGGAACACAACTCCAACTAATGCTTATAATTGTAGAAATGTAGGACCAGACACAAGTTATTCACTCGAGCTTGTTCTACTTATTCTACTTTGTTTTTCAATTGGCTAAACTGCGAAACTAGTACAAAAGAGAGTTGTACTGTTTTATACTGGTGATCCTTGATGAGTTTTGTGTTTGAAAGACCTATATATACCTAACTACTTTAATGATCTCAAATCATCTGATGTGCTTGATGGCCAGTTATGTATTTTTGAAATGTAATTACTGTTGCTGGGCAGAAAATGCAGCAGTCAATTTGTGCACATATTAATCAATGACCAGAACATTTGTTTTAAGTTTTGGTTGAGGTTAAAAGGTGAGCAAAGTCATGCTTAAGTTTATCCAGAGAGCAGATTGGACTTTGGCTTAATATTTCATAAAAGAGAGGCACCTCTGCAATGAAACACTTCCTCAGTTCTGCACAGGAGCAACAACCTAGGTTATGTACACAAATTGCTGGGATTGAATTTTGAATTCATGGCCTCGGACCTCAGAAAATATTACCATTGGGCCAAAAGCAAAATTTATAGATAATTTTGTTACACAGTAGAATGCAAAATAATCACTCAGGTGTGTGTGAAATGTTTTTATTATGTGTGTCATGATAATGGAAGCTGAACTAAAACCCTAACATTGGACTAAGATCTAAATCTGTTTTAATGAGGACTGGTGTGTGTGGATTCTGCATGAAGGCTAATGCCAAGAACAATATAATCCCACAGATAATCCCATGACCAATCTATTTCCTTGTCAGAACACATCTGTCACTAATCATTAACAAACTGTACCTAAGAGGTGGAAAGACTGAGCATAAAGATATTGCCAGGAAGTGCAAAGAACAACATATTCTTCATTTTAGGTTTTGAATTAATAAAGAACTGAAATGCACACTCCTGTGTTTAACTATTTATTGAAATAAATCTCTTAGGTTTAGCTAGTGATCTGTTAAACTACACCGTCTTCAATACCTTTGATGGCCTTGTCATCATTACTTCCTTACATACTAATTGATTCTTCTGGATTGCTCTTCAGCTCCACTCCCTCAAGTCCAAGAGATGCTGTTTGGAACATTACTCGCAGAAACCAAGTGTATCATCCTTTGCCATATTTGACTGGGCCACATTAAGCATTAACCAGATGCTGCACTCCATTGATGAAACCAATGATTATCCGGAGGTATTCTCTGGGTTCTCTTCTCCACCACAAATAATCTTCCTAAATTGGACTTTACTACCTTTACTTTCAACAAGGACTTGGATTTCATTGATTTTTTTTAGTCACAAAGATCAAGAATATCTACTTGGTTACCTTTTCTGTTTCACTTCCATCCCCTTGCCTACCTGGCCAAATCCCTCCAAATCCTCACTGCTGCTGTAGCCCTGGAATCACACCCTTTTCTCGATTCCACCCCATTTCCTGTCTTGCTAGCTACAAGCACATCTTATCTGTGACACATCCTTCCTGTTTACCTGATCCTATTCTGACCAATCTGGCAACCAACAAAATTCCTTTCCTAATTCCTATGTTAGCTGTTACTATTATTGGTTCCCTCAAGTATTATTAATTTACTTTTGAATCTGCTTTTCTCCCTGAAAAGATTCTATGATCTCACAATTTTCCAGTTTGACCTAGCCTGCAAATTTCTGCCTATCTCCAGTCTTCCTATCCAAAGTCCACAAACATGTTTTCTGTCTCTTTATGATATTTTTATTAATTCCACAAAGAAAATAGAGAGTACATGCATCAAAAAGAGGATAAAAATACTACTGAATACATTGTGTTAAATCATACTTGAGGTCACAATACTCTAGATTGATAATCACATGTGATGGTTAATAAAGAAAAAATTGGAATAATTTTATTATGAAAAAATCTACCCCCACCACCAAAAACTGGAGCTGTTTGGTAAAAGAAAGACATGGAAAGATCCTTAAGACATAACGATATCAGCCAATATTTGTACTTTAGTCACCAAATCAAAGGTTTTGAAAATAATTTAAAAACAGGTCCCCACAGGATTTGAAAGTCTAAATTAGATTCAAGAATTGAACAACGGATCTTCTCTAGGTTCAGGTATGACATAACATCCCGTAACCATTAAGCATGAGTCGGCGAGTAACTTCCTTTCATTTAAGCAACACAGACCTCCTGGCTATAAGAAAAATAAAAGCCAGAATGTGTAGATCAGAAGCCTCCAAAATTATATCTTTTTCTCTGACAATCCCAAATAATGCAGGCAAAGGATTAAGTTTAAAATTTATTTCAAAAATTTTAAGACTAAGTTGCATAGATACATGGATGGGAGAGATCTGGAGAGTTATGGGCTGGGTACAGGTCAATGGGACTAGCGGAATAAAGTTTTGGCACAGACTAGAAGGGCTGAATAGCCTGTTTTCTGTGCTGTGGTGTCCTATGGTTCTATGTTGTCATCCAGTGTTTGGTGAAAACTAATACTGTTGCTTTTGTCCCCACTCCCTGGTCTCCCACCTCATGCTAAGAAATTGTCTGAAGCTGAGC
>JARFYF010000002.1:44765898-44778696 GCA_030265395.1 Rhina ancylostomus | reverse complement strand
GGATCTGTTGAAATTCAAAATGTCTTTCCTGTTCAATCACATCCAACTCTTGTTTTCCTTCTGGTGATGTTTCAGATGGTTAATCGCCTTTTGTCTGAAGTCCACAACTGCTCTTGTCTCATTCATTGGCTGGCCTTCTGGCTGAGAGAAAATGTCCACATTTAAAGTAATAAGACAAATCCACTCAAAGATTTGCAATGTTCCAGTATCAATCTTTAAACACAGCATAAAGTCATAGAGTAATACAGCATGGAAACAGGCCCTTCAGCCCAACTTGACAATGCCAACCAAGGTGCCCATCTAATCCAGTCATATTTGCTAGTGCTTGGTCTATCTCTCTCTGAACCTTTCCTACCCATGTACGTGTCCAAACGTTGCCTCAGTGTAACCTGTTTCCATGCTGTATTACACTATGACTTCATAAGATGCGAGTTTTGTAAATGTTGTAAGATTTTTAACCAGACTGCAATAATTGGATAGATTTTTCCAGGGAACACCCCTTGTTCCAATTGATCACTCCATTGATCAGTCCATTGATCATTGCATAAATGTAACCTGCCTCAAACACTTCCTCTGGAAGCTCATTCCATATATGCATCACCCTCTATGCGAAGAAGTTGCCCCTCAGGTCCCTTTTAAATCTTTCCCCTGTCACCTTAAACCTATGCCCTCTAGAGTTTGATTTCCTTTCCCTGGCAAAAAGGAGAATATGCATTTATCCTATCCATGTCTTTCCTGATTTTATACACAACTATAAGCTCATCCCTCAGTCTCCTATGCTCCAAGGAATAAATTCCTAGCTTTCCCAACCTCTCCATATAACTCAGACCCTCGAGTCCTGGCAACATTCTCATAAATGTTCTTTGCAGTCTTTCCAGCTAAATGACGTCTTTCCTGTAACGGTAACCAAAACTGTAACACAATACTCCAGGTGCAGCCTCACCAACATCTTGTCCAAGTACAACATAATGTTCCAACTCCTATACGCAATACACGGACTGATGAAGGCCAGGGTGCCAAACACCTTCTTCACCATTCTGTCTGCCTGAGATGCCACTTTCAGGCAACTATGTACTTGTAATCCTTAGTCCCTCTATTCTACAACACTCCCCAAGGCTCTACCATTCATTGTGGAAGTTCTACACTGGTTTGACTTCCCAAATTGCAACAACTCACACTCATCTGAATTGAATGCCATTTACCATTCCTCGACGTAATTACTTAACTGATTGAGATGTCCCTGTAATTTTTGTTAACCTTCTTCACTGTCTACGATCTATTTTGGTGTCATCTGCAAACTTATTAACTATGCCCTGTACATTCTCATCCATATTGTTTATATGAATGATGAACAACAATGCACCTTGCATTGATCCTTATGGCACACCATTAGTCACAGGCCTCCAGTCTGAGAAACAACCTTCCACCATCACCCTCTTCTTTCTACCATTAAGTCAATTATGTATCCACTTAGCTATCTCTCCTTGGATCCCATGCAATCTAACCTTCCAGACTGGCCTTCCATACATGACCTTGTTAAAAGCCTTGCTAAAGTCCATATAGATGATGCCCACCACCCTGCCCCCATTAATCCTCTTGGTTACCTCTTCAAAAAACTAACAGATTTGTGAGACATGATTTCCCACGCACAAAGCTGTGCTGAATATCCCTAATGAGTTGTTGTCTCTCCAAATGCTGGTAGATCCTATCCCTCGGAATCCCTTCCAATAGCTTACCCATCACTGATATCAGACTCACCAGCTTGTAGTTCCCTGGATTGTCTTTGCTGTCCTTTGTAAGTAACAGTTCAACATTAACTACCGTCCAGATCCAGAACTTCACCTGTGGCTAAAGATGATGCAAATATCTCTGTAAGGGCCTCCATAATTTTTTCCCTACCTTCCCACAAGGTCTGGGGATACACTTAGTCAGGCCCTGGGGATTTATTCACCTTAATGTGCTTTAGGGCTACTAATACCTCCCCTTTGGTTAACACAAGAAAATTAAATATTACACTATTGTTTAGGAATACCAGATTCTTGACATGGGAAATTCCAATAAAACCTAATGCTTATTTCATATGAAGAAAATTAGCATGTTACAGATCTGACTTGAGAAAACAACAGTATTGTGGGCATGATCCCTGAAAGGCCAGTAAAGATAGAGTTGCCATACTCAACAAGCTCAACTGATTATGCAACATAACACATTGCAAACTTAACAGCACTATCGAAAAACCATGACAGGCATTCAGCAGGTGGGAAGCACACAAATTCCAGGACCATTAAAATTGCTGGCTAGGATCCCACAATGTTGGCAGCGTAGATTCCAGTTTCTAGATACTTATGTCCTTTTATAAGTTTTTAGACCTGAATAGATTAAAGGCTATAACAACAACATTTTGCATCCTATCCATTGGTAAAATATACCATCTAAGTCTCACCCACTAATTTGAAGTTCCCTCTTGTGTTTTGTATTGGTTCTTTTGATCTACCATTCCATATGTACTTCCACTTTAATGTTCCCACAGCCACCTCCTACTGTGATATCTGGCTCGTCAGCCAAAAGAGCAAGAGAGTCCGCACTTCTCCATGACAACTGTCAATGGAACCATGATCAGCCATTGGGTCTGCAGTGGGAGGACGAGTCCTGCTGTTTTTCTGTTCCTTGTTCTCATCTGTAACAAAATATTCTGTAACCCATTTAAGAATTGGTAATTCTCACTTATTGAATTCAATCAAACTCAAATGTCATAAGCGATATTAAGGTTCACAAATTCGTAATTATTCATTTGCAATTTAAAGAAAAATCAATAAGTTATGTTTCACTCTTGTGTCTATTTTGTTTTCCAAATTTTCATATGATTCCATGGCTGATAAGGTGAATGGAATTGTGTTCTCTAAACCTTAGCTACAACAGTTTTAATATCATCATTCAATCTTCCTTGCTGTTTCATCCTGAGTGGAAAATTCAGCCCACAGGCAATACATGTCATAATGTATCATTTACTTCTTTTGAAGATTTAGCTTAAACCTTAACAATTTTCATTAAATATATTTAGATAGCATATTTCTCATAGTATTGTACAGTGAAAACCATGAATAATTTAAATAAATTGCATTTATAGAAGATAACATAATTAATGGTGATAAATGTAAATAAAAGTTAGGACAGTACAATGGTTTTCAACAACACACAAAGCATCATGATGTTGTACTGTGCAGCAATGGGGTATACCAGGTGCCAGTCAAACAGGCTGCTTTGTTCTGGATGATGTTAAGCTACTTGGAGCTGCACTTAAAGAAATTGAAGATGGAAGTTCTTTGATGAAGCAGCTAAAAATGGTTGAGCCTCAAGCACTGCCCTGAGGAATTCCTGCAGTGATGTCCTGAGGTTGAAGTGATTGACCTCCAACAGCCACAAGCATTTTTGTGAAGTGTTACTCCAAGCACTGGAGTGTTTTCCTCTTGATGCCCATTGAATCAGTTTTACCTGGGCTCCTTGATACTACAGTTGCTAAAATTGTGCTTGGTGTCAAGGACACTACCTTTCATCTTACCTCTGGAAATTAGCTCCTAGGTCCCTGTTTGGGCCAAGATTCTCAACAGATGTCTATAGCTGAGGAGTCCCAGCAAAATCCAAACTGGGTATTGGTGAGCAGATTATTGGAGCCAATTAATAGCTCTCACCGATAGCCCACAGTAGCTATGTTGATGATAACTTCCATCACTTCACTGACAATTGAGATGTTAATCAAACAGGCTGCCTTGTTCTGGATGATGTTGAGCTATTTGTGCAGTTATAACCAGACTGGATTACTCCTGTTCTTTATGAAAGGGGCATATCTGGGTAACTTTCATTATTAGTGAACAGAAGCCATGTTATAACTATTGGAACAATTTATCCAGAGATGCAGTTAATTCTAGACTGCAGGTCTTCAGTATCAAAGCCAGGATGTCCCATAGCTTCTGTAATACCCAATGCTCAGACTTGTTTCTTGATGTCATACAGGGTGAATTGAAATGGCTAAAGCCCAGCTTCTCTCATGATTTATCTTGGCCAAGATAAATCATTCAGTCGGCAATTCTGGGTGAACATCATTCTTGTCTTTAGCATTCATGCAGGTCCCTGCTATTGTTGAGGATAGGTTGCTCTTAAAGCCTCCTCCTACTGAGGGCAATGATTTTCAGCCTTTATGTCTTAGTATTTAAACACCAGAAATACAGTATATCTGTCATTTTGTATTTCTTTAGCAGAGAAAGATAAAATGAAATAGTTGTTCAAATTCTGTAAGAAGAATGGATTAAATTTGAGCTAAGAACAAACACTAAAGCATTTAGAAAATGTGGACTGACAATGGAAGAGGAAACCTTGATGTAAATTAAAACAATAAAATTGTAGAAAAATAAATAAAATTAAAATCTGATAATCAAGAATTGTTTCATTAATATATATGTGATTGAAAAAATCCAAGTTCCTTAGTTATTTTCTCCAGCAGCTTATAGATGTAATTCCAGATATTAGTCCATTGAGAACTATTGTTGGGGTGCTTTTTTTAAAGTGAAACAGAGAACAGAAATCATTCACTCATAGAAATGAATTATCTGTCATCAATTGGGGTGATAGCAGATTAAAAGGGAGTCAGTATTGGTTAGAATGAAAGAAATTTCCAGAATTCAAGCAAAAGAAGTGCTACTGAAATTTATAATGTTGCTGTAAAATTAAAGTATATTCCTAATACCCTTGAAAAATAAGTAGCTCTAATTATGTGAAGTTTCTGGCAAGATAAATCTTTTTTCTCTTTCATAAAATCTGGCAGTAGAGCTCTTTTCTTTAATTTAATGACACATTGGCACAATTGGTCACTGCTTGCAAACAAAATAATTGTTTAGCAGAATCAGTTCTTTGAGCAATGCCCAAAGAGATTTCCATATTGGAAATAATGGTTGTGAAAGTGAGGAACTCATGTTATTACTGGAAGCATTATTACATGAGAATAATAGAAATTAAACCCTAAATGAGACTGTTGTGGTATTCAGGTGCTTGAGAAATGAATGCCAGAGCTGATGTTGTTGTGCTCAGAACTCCTGAACCTGCTAACCTGTTTGATCTTTAAATGTCTATCTAAAAATCTTAAGCCAAAATTCCTCACCTCTCTGGCACATTCCCACTGTAATTTTGGCAGGCTGCACCAGATGAGACATGAATTAGACTAAGATCCAGTTTGCTTCAGACAACTTTCCCGAGGATTTTCCAAGATGACCTGTCCCAAATGAGACCATTAGCAAAGGAATGATGGGTCTTGAGGGAGGAACCTCTTGCAGTGGTTGCATCTCCCATGCTCAAAGGCTCCCAAAATATCAACTGCGGTTGTGCATCCCAGCCAGACACCTTTTTGATTATCATAATGTTCACAATCTGGACTCCAGTAGAAAAGTTACAGAAGTAAACTTCTAATTCAGTTTCCTGACAACATGACTATGGGACATAGATGAAAATTGGAAGGCAGGCGATTAATGCAAATTAAACTTATTAATGCAAGTTCAACCTCCTGTTCTGAGCAGTTGGAAGGGACACCCCCCTGACTGGCAGGGGGTGTACTTCTGTGCAGAGTGGGATTTAATGATGCTCTTAAGCACAAAGCTATGATGATAAAATTCAATAAGAAGGTGTTTGGAACATTGTTCTATCTTTAGCCAGGTTTGAAGATATCGGTTCCGTATTTTTGACTGTGTACTGTTGTTCTCAAAAGTTTCTCAAAATATTCCAATCCTTGGTATCACTCAGAGGGAAAAGATCCAGCAACCCGGCAACTTTATATTAACATCACAAACTCATCCAGTTGAAAGAGTGGTTGAACATTTTTTTAAAGTGGAGAACAGTGTGTTCTACTGCTAATGCCAGATGCAAAGTGATTTTCTAAAAATATATTAATCAATAGAACTTTGGCCCTTGCACTTAAGAACAAAGTTGCTGAGGGGGTCACTATCAGTTCAATTGTGTGTTTGGCAGATTTTTTTTAAAACCATGAACAAAACACTTGGCATTATAAATTAAGTGTCATGTTAATGAGCACAATTATGTCACATGTCAGAAAAATGCAACTTCCCCTGACTGTTTAATATCTTAATGAAGTTGTTGAAAGTAAATTGCTTCATCATCACCCATTTACACTGTTCAATCAAAATCAGAATTACCCCACTAGTTAACTGGCTTCCAGCCACCCTGGCACTTAACAGCCCATTCTGCCATCAACTGAGCACTGCTTTATAAGTCTCAAACCATCATATATGATTCCCTAGGGCATAGGTGCCAAATACATTACTGTTCATTGGACATGCTCAAATACACATTCACCAATATGTTCATACAGAAATACATTTTCAAACTCATATCCATAAACACAAAATAATCTACACAGAAATATACAAGAATAAATTNNNTCTGATATTTTTTCCTTTCGGTGATCCAAGTTTTTGGGCTTTTCGCCAATAAAAGGATTTGCATCTGCTTTCAGGATGAGGCCTTCTGCTCCAGAGCTTCTGAAATGTCCTCCTTCTTTGGAAACACAGCTTCCCCTCCACCATGGTTGATGGAGCCCTCACACACATTTCCTCCATTTCCCACATCTGCCCTGACCCCCAAACCCCACCATCTCTCTCCCCAGGCAGAACATCAATAAAGTTCTCTTGGTCTTCACCCTTCAACCCACCAGCCTCAGCATCCAACCCATCATTCTCTGCCACTTCCACCAGCTCCAATGCAATCCCACCACCACTCATATATTCCCCTCCCCTTACTACTTTCCACAGGGACAACTCTCTTTTAGGACTTCCTGGTCCACTCATTGCTCTCTACCCACCCCTCCCCATTTCCCCTGCAGCCAAAGGAGGTGTAACACCTGCCCCCTCACCATCCCCATTGACCACCATCCAGTCCTTCCAGATGAAGCAGAGGTTGACCTGCACCTCATCCAACATGGTTTACTGCATGTGATGTGGCCCCCTCTACACTGGAGAACCAAGCACAGACTAGGTAACTATCTTGTGGAGCACCTGCACTCTGTCTGCAATGGCCATCTCGAGCTTCTAGTTGCAAGTTATTTTAAGTCTCCTTCCCACTCCCTGTCTGTCCTTGGCCTTCTCCGTTACTATGGGGAGGCCAAACGCAAATTGGAAGAACAAGATCTCCATCTGGGTAGCTTACAATTCAGTAGTATGAATATTGAATTTTCCAACTTCACATAACCCACACCCCCAGTGTGCTCCTCCCACACACATTCACCTTTCCACTTAGTTTTCTTCACTTTTTATTCATTCCTCGCATCCCCTCTCCCCCACTACCTATTTCCATCTGCCCATCATTCCCTCCCCATCTGGGTCCACCTATCACCTCCCATCCTCTGGCCCATCCTCCCCTCCTCATTTCATTCCATCTTCCCATGCATTTAGGTAGCCACTTAAACATGCAGGGAGTGGAGGGCTCAAATGCGGGCAGATGGATTAGTTTAATTTAGCATCATGGTTGGCACAGACATTGTGGACCAAAGGTCCTGTTCCTGTGCTGTATTGTTCTATGTATCGTTTCTGTGTTCTATTCCCTCCCCACCTGGCTCCACCTATCACCTACCCCACTGCCCTTCCTAAGCCCTCCACACACTTCCCCCAAACCCCACCCCTCCTCCTCCAGCTACGTATTGCTATATACTGGCAATCTTTCCTCTTCCCTCTCAGTCCTACTGCAGAGTCTCGATCCAAAATGTCAATGTACATCTCTTGCCTCCACAGATGCTGATTTGCTCAGTAGGTTCATCTAGCAATCTGATTTTTGGACTGAAGGTTGGTGTCCACCTTTAGGACATAATCAGGAGAGGACCATTGCACTGAGTCCTTTTGCAAATGATGTTGGTTAAAAAAAATTGGATAATTTTTATTTTAGGTCAGGCAAAGAAATCAAAAGACACCGCACACCTAAGTTGCATTCAGTATGTAGCCAGTATGTGGCAAGTCCAACAATTCAGGATTTTTTTTAGGGAATGAAGCTTAATAGGTGGATAAAGTATCAGTGAGAGAAAAATTTGTTGCGGTAGAGATTATAATCCAGTTTAGATGTAGCTTTGTTCTGGAAAAAGACAAAAACAAAGTAGGAATAAAGGTTTTAAATTGGGTAGAAGGCATATTTTACAAAGATAAGAAGTGATTTAGTGAAAATAAATCAGAAACAGTTACTTGAAGGTAAATCAGTGTCAGAGCAGTGAAAAGCATTCATGAAGGAGATTCAAAGGGTTCACAAAGAAAAACGATGAGTTTGCCAAATCAAGAGGCCCCCGATGACAAGCAGCTGGAGGGTAGGATTAGGCAAAATGAAAAGATTATATCCTTCACCAAGGACCCTATGCTGGAGAAAGTCTAGAAAAATATAGAAACTGGAAGGTAAAATTAAAAGGGAAATCAAGAAAAAGGGTGTCTGAAAAAATACAGACAGGCAAAATCAAAGAAAATTAGAAGGTGTTTAAAGTACATAAAAATCAAAAGGATAGCAAACCAAAAAGATAACCTGTGTGTGGAGATGGAGATATTTGAGTGTTGTTCTTAATAAGTACTATGTGTCCGTTTTCAATAAGGAGAATGAAGAGACAAATGTTATTGTTAAGTATGAGAAACGTGAAATACTGGATGGAATAAAACAAAAAAGGAAATATCAAAGGATATAGTGGTTTTGAACATGGGTGAAGCAGCAGGCCTGAATGAGGTATATCCCAGGCCATTAAAGGAGGCAAGGGAGGAAATTCCTGAGGCTCTAAGCTGCAGTTTCAAATCCTCCCTAGTAACAGGACTATGCTAGAGGAATGAAGGACTGCCAATGGTGTATCTTTATTTAAAAAGGGAGGGAAGAATAAACTGACTAATTATACACATTTTTTAAGTTCAGTTGTGGACTAATCATTAGAATAAAATCCTAAGGGTCAGAATAAACCTTTCTTTAAGAAGGCATAAATTAATCAAGGACAGTCAGCATTGAGTTTTTAAGCAAAGGTCATCTCTGACTAACTTCTTTGAATTTTTGGGAAGAAGAATAAGTGAGAATGGTGTCTTTGATGAAATCTGTATGAATTTTAGCAGGGCTTCTGACAAGATCATACACGGCAAACAAATCAAAAAGGGTAAAACATGTGATCCAAGGGAGAATGGCAAACTAGATAAAAATTAGCTCAGTGACAGAAAGCAAAAGGGAATAGTTGACAAGTGTTTTTGAGACTTGAACACTGGAGTGGAGTTACATTTGTTCAGTTCTTGGTCCTTTGATGTATGTAATATATAATTACTCATCTGGACTGAGAAGTTGGAGCTACAATAATGAAATCAGTAGGTGATACAAAAATTGGCAGTGATAAAAATTAGGTTAACAATGAGGGAGAAAGTGTTTGATGGCAGAACGATATTGATGAACTGATCAGTTGGGCAATGACGTGGCAAATGGAATTCATTCCAGAAAAGTGTGAGGTAATGCATTTAGGGAGGTGCAAGAAGGCAGGAGAATACCCAGTAAGTGGAACATTATTGAGAGGTCTGAAACAATAGAGGAATCTTGGTGTGTAAGTTAACATATCCTTAGGATAACAAGACAGGCTGATGAATTAGTTAAAAAGATATACATGTTCTTTCCTTTATTAACATAGGAATGGAATATAAGAGCAGAAAGGTTTTATTGGAACTGTATACACTAGGCCACAGCCTGAGTGCTGCATACATTTCTGAATGCATTTTACTTTAAAGATGTGATTGCACTAGAGTGGATGCAGAGATTTATGAAAATGTTGCCAGGACTGGAAAATTTTAGCAATAAGGAAAGATTAGCTGGGGTTATTTTCTTTTGAACAGAAAAAACTGAGGAGAGATTTAATTCAGGTTAAAAATTATGAAGAAGTTGACTGAGCAAGTAGTATTTATTTCCCCTAGCTGATGGGTCAAAAACAGGAACACAGACTAAAGTAAATTTTGGAAGTATTGGAAGAGACATTCCAAAGTAAAAAAAAAATCACCCAGAGTAGGCAGAGGTCTGGAATCCATTGCATGAAATGTAGAAAGCGCTAGGAATCCTAATTATATTTAAAAGGTTCTTGGAGGGGCATTTGAAGAGCTATGATCTGCAGATCTATGGAGCTAAAGCTAGAAGGTGAGACTAGAATGGGTTGCTCTTTTTGGACCAGCACAGATACAATGGGCCAAATGTCCTCCTCCTGTTGAAACTATGCTATAATTCTAATTTCAACATGAAGGTGAATTACCTTCATTCACCAACCTTGAATATAGAATTTGAATGAGGTGCAAACTGGATCTGTTTAAAGGTTTTGTTCACAATGACTGATAAGGTGTAGCTTACAGTTGATACAGTGATATAATGCAGCCACCCACTCACTGTGCAGGCAATGTTTTCCTTAACTTGACAACAGGGATTACAAGCATTAGTGTTTTTTTTCATTCTGCACAGTCAGCAGAAGTCATGTCTTACTGGAACAAATTTAAGAAATCTGGGCATGTACTGCCCACTCACTTTAATAGTCAGAAAACCCTGGGCAATTTGAACTCAGTGTTCCAATTTGCACCACTAATGGGCAAAGCTCCTTGCTGGGAGCAATGGCTCATAAAACTACCTCCTATAAATACTCTTGAATTTATTAAAAACAGAAAGAAAAATCTACAATAGTTAAGTGAGCTCAAACAGCAATTAAGTGAACCGCATCCACCAAAAGAAAACCCTTCCGCTGTCTGGCCCTAAACTCTGGAATTACCTTCCTTAATCTCATCTCCTGTTTACTTCTGCTTCCTCCTTTAAATTGCTCTTTTAAACCCACCTCTCTAACCCAGCTTTTGGTCAACTGTCCTCATTCCTTCTACACATTGTCAATTCATTTATAATAGTGCTCTTGTGAAGCCCCTCAAGCCATTTTATTTTGTGAAATGTGCCACGTATGTACAATTAGTTCTTGTTAATCTGTGTTTGGTTATCTCACTTGGCAGAGTCGACCAGCGGCAATTCAGGAGGAGCGTAATGGAATGCTGTACACTTGCCTGGATGACTGGAGCTCTAACAACACACAGATATTTTTGACACAATCCAGAACACCACTTGATTGGCTCGATCCTCCTGCCTGAACACTCACTTTCTCCATCACTGATGCACTACAGTGCATATTATCTACAAAGCTCACTGCAGCAACTTGCTAAGGCTTCTTCGACAGCACTTCCCAAACCTATGACATGTATCATCTAGCTCCAGAAGGAAGATAACTTCAGGAGTGTGAAGACACCTCACTGACAAATGCTGCTCCACGTTTCACACCATCCTAATTTGGATTGGCTTGAGTCTGTCATTGTCACTAGGACTATATCCTGGAACTTCTCGCCATGCAGAATTCTGGGAGTACCTTCACCAAAAGGCCCACAATGGTTCAAGGCAGCAGTTTACCACCATCACAATTGCAATTAGTGACAGGCATTAAACATTGTTCTTGTCAGCAACACCCATATCCTAATCTGATACAAATGAACAATAGAAGGACTACATGGTTTGTTGTTACTTTTCAAGAGCCACTGGAGGGAAAACCCCATCACAGATCCTTTTCAGATCATAATCATCAGTTGCTATCATAGCTTTCCTTGTACTGATATTGGGCAGAAAAGGATCGTGTTGGGTTTTGATGTCCATGAGGGGAATAGCCTACCATTCTCACTGCCAAGCTTGAACAGAAATAAGTTGGTGGAAGGTATCAAGGGCTTTTGTAAGCATAAGCCAGCAAGAAGGGTAGAAGTAAAAGAGGTGAAAAAATGACCATGGATGGAAGCTTGATTGAATTTATCAATCCAGGCTGCTGGCACCTGGAGCATTGCCTACTGGCCATGCACATCAGGGAAAAACAAACAAGTTTTCTTTAATAATTGCCATAGTTCATTGTGGATTGAGTGTGTGAGTCTGCCTTTTTTGTTGAGCACAACTACTGGAAAAACTCCAATAGTACTTCACCTGCATGTGCTCATGTCTGTACTGAAAACTCAAACTCAATGATTCAGGAACAGCTTCTTCCCCTCCACCATCAGATTTCTGAACTATCCATGAACCCATGAACACTACCTCATTATTCCTTTTTTTTGCACTATTTGTGTTTGTAATTTATAAATTTGATGCCTTTGTACTGTAGTGCAGCTGCAAAATAGCAGATGTCACATCATTTGTCAGAGATAATAAATCTGATTCTGATTCTGATTCATGTCTACAGTATTCTGTTCCCAGAAAGGCTCTTCTGGGAAAATTAATATGTTCTTGAATTCATGGTGAGACAAGACTGAAGTAAAACAGCCTTTTGTGACAATATCCATACATATGTACAATACCTCCAAGCGAAACCAGTCAGACTTTGTGGTAGAGGATTGCTCTAGAACTCAATGACACATCATCCAAAAAGTGAATACTTTTTGAGGTGTTCAGAATGTAACCTAGGCCAGATCACATACCACTGCTAGTTCCCTCAAACACCAGTCAGTAACCCTATACAGGCATTGTTTCATTCATTGTTCTAACTTCCAACACTGTCTCCTACCCAGAGTGAAGGGAGCCTTGGACTTTGCCTTATTCTTTCTTCTCCATTACAATACATGTGAATAGACATGACTTCTAATGGCAGATAATCCCAAATGGACTAAGGCCAAAGATTACAGTGCTTTCTTCTCTGGTCAAGGTAGGCCAGCATGGTCCACTGTCCTCTCCTACCAAATTCCTTCTTATCCAGCCCTTTGCATC
>JARFYF010000002.1:44703560-44713758 GCA_030265395.1 Rhina ancylostomus | reverse complement strand
GTTCACAAGGATGTTGCACAGGTTGGAGGGCTTGAGTTACAAGGAGAGATTGGATAGGCTGGGACTTTTTCCCCTGGAGTGAAAGAGACTAAGGTCTATAAAACTATGAGGGGCATAGGCAGGATTTCACATTCCTTATTCCCAGGGTAGGGGACTCTAATACTAGAAGACATGGGTGAGAGGGAAAAGATTTAATGAGGATCTGAGGGGCAAATTTTTCACACAGAGCGTGGTAGGTCTATGGGTAGAGGCAGGTACAATTACAATGTTTTAAATACCTTTCGGACAGGTACATGGATGAGATAGATTTAGAGGGATATGGGCCAAATGCAAGCAAATGGAATTAGCTTAGGTGGGCATCTTGTTCGGCATGGGTGAGTTGTACTGAAGGGCCTGTTTCTGAGCTGTATAACTCTACGAACCTATTAATAAGTCAAATGTAAAAGCAGGAGGCAATGATAAGTAAGTTCGCATATGGTACCAAAAGTTGGTGGCTCTGTAGATAATGAGGAAGGCTACGGCTGAAAAGTTGGACAGAGCGACTCAAATGGAATTTAATCCTGACAAGTGCAAGGCGATGCATTTTGGGAAGGCAAGCAAGGGTGTGGTAAATGGTAGGGCCCAGGCAGTATTGGTGAACAGAGGGACCTTGACGTACAAGTCCACATAGCCCCCAAAGTGGCAGCACAGGTGTACTGTTGTATGGTTCTATGGTTCAATAGGGTGGTGAAGAAGGCATGTCTTCACCTGCTGTGGCATAGAGTGTAAAAGCTGGGATATCATGTTACAACTTTATAAAACTTCGGTTAGCTCACACCTAGAGCACTGTGTGCTGTTCTGGTTGCCACGCTATAGGAGGGATGTCACTGCACTGGAGAAAGAGCAGAGGAGATTCAGGAGGATGTTGCCTTTTGAACCATTTCAGTTATAAGGAGAGACTGGATAGGCTGGGTTTGTTTTCCTGGAGCAGTAAAGGCAGAGGAATGATGCAACATAGATACATAAAATTATGAGGGGCTGGATACAGCAGATGGTAAAGATCTTTTTTCTGTGCTGGGATGAACATAGGTGAGGACATAGGTTTAAGATGACAGGTAGGAGATTAAGAGGGGATCTGAGGAGTAATTTTTCACACACAGGGTGGTTGGAGTCTGGAAAGTGCTGCTTGAAGAGCTGGTGGAGGCAGATACCCTCCAGAAATGGAGAGAACTGACAGTACTTATCATCAGGCACACATTTGCATCAAGCCTGATCTCGAACCAATATATTGCAAAGTGACAAGTTCCATATTCACTAAAATGTCAGATGGAAAAAAATCAGATAACAGATAACATGTCATAGAGCAGAATGGTGTCCCAGTAAAAACAACTCAAACTAAACAACTAATCCCACTGGTGATAGTACCCAAGGTTGACAAAATGGTCAGATAATGTGGTGACCAAAAATTTTACAACTGGGACTGGGCAAGATGCTGCACGGCACAGACCATTGCCCATGTGACCAGGACACTTTCTTAATACCACCATAACTGAGGATAACAGTCTTTGTATTTCAGTAAAGGTTCTCAAACAATTACATCAACATAACATGAAACTCGGATGGAAAAAATGCTCTTTTACCCAATCATGAAATGGATTAAAGGTGGACACCAGTGGTATGTGCACTCAGTGGGATAGAAGCTGTTCTTGAGCCTAGTGGTATGTGCCCCCAGGCTCCTGTATCTTCAGGCTGATGGGAGAGGAGAGGAGAGAGAATGACCTGGATGGGTGGTGTCTTTGATTATGATGTCTGCTTCACCAAGGCAGTGAGAGGTATAGACAGAGTCCATGGAGGGGAGGCTAGTTTCTGTCATATGCTGGGCTGTGTCCACAACTCTCTGCAGTTTCATGTGGTCCTGGGTAGAGCAGTCACCAGACCATAGATGGATGGAGTGGAACAAAGAGCTTGCTTCGGTGCTGTATGAAGTTATGACTCTATGGCACAGCAAAAGCCTCTTATGAAAATCACATGAAATTCATGAGCATAAGAAGATTTCACTCCCTCAATGTGCAGGCGCTAGTCACTTCAATTGTCATGTCAATGCACTCCACCTGAAGAATTGTCATGAGGTATTCATTCTCAGCAGTGCTCAGGTACAGCAACTTGGAAGGGTGGTGGTAGGACAATGTGAATATCTTTCCAGTTGTAGCTAATGGCGACATGTAAAACAAAGTTTTTCACTGTGCCTTGCAACATGTGACAATAATAAACCAACTTATCAATTTACCCTTGGACAAGAGGCCTTGATAAAGGCGACATTGACCTCTCTCCTATTTAGCCATGGAAACGTGTTGACTGGAGAATCAAATAAAGAAGACAACCAACTCGTTCTTCAATAATGCTTAAACTCTGGTCTTACTGAGTTGCAGAACCATAAAGTATCAAGAGCTTTCACTAAGGAAGTCAAAGAGTGGCAAATCTAGAAAGAAATTGTGATTATAAAATTATTGCAGCTCTGGGACTTCTGAATGTCTCTACATAGATAAGATAAACCAAACTGGCAAAAATAGCCTTGAGGCTGAGCTCACAGAGTATATTTGAATAGTTTCTCAGGGTAACATGATGTGGAATCAACAAAGGAAGAGATTGCTGTATATCTGATCTCTTGTAACATAGTAGAATTTCATATTTAGTTTGAGAGTGAGAAACTTAAGTCTGAACCTTGTGTTGTAAGGTCAAATAAAGGCAATTTGAAATATTTGAAGGCAAAATTTGCTAAAGGGGAATGGAAACATGGGTTAGAAGTATGATGGCAAATATGCAGTGGCAGAGTTTAAGAGATATTTCATAAATATCAACATGGATACACTCCATTGAGAAGTAAAGCATCTAAAAAGTGATCCACTGAAAATTCCGGCAAACAAGTTAGGTAAGAATTATATCAAATAACCAGAAAATACATGTCATGAAGATTAATAGTAGGCCAGAACATTGGTAAAACCTTATAAACCAGAAAGGGATGGTGACAAAATAATGAAGTGAGGGAAAGATAATTATAAAAGCAAGCTAAGGGAATAAGTATGGTTTATCCCTCAGAGAATGAATCCAGAGAATTAACCACAGGAAATAAGGAAATGGAAGAGGGAGAAAATAACTTAAAAGCATTACAATAATAGGAGAAAATCTGGAACAAAAGACAGGAGGAACTTAAAATTACCATTACTTTTAGAGAAAAGGTACCACACAAAATAATGGGACTAAAGGATGACAAATACACAGGACCTGGTTCCTGGGGCGTTAATGGAAGCATCTGCAGGTGGATGGATTGGTTGCGATCTTCCAAATTACTCTGGATTTTGGAAAACACTAGAGGAGTTAAAAACTACAAATGCCCCTCTTCATGAAAAAGATAAAAAGATAGTTAAGTTATATGTCAGTTGACTTGACATCTGCTTTTGGGAAACCCTGGAATGAAAGTTGTAAGACCTCTCGAAAGTTGAAGCAAAGTAAACATGGCTTTATGAAAGGTAAATGATATTTGACAAATTTATTTGCAATGTTTGAGGATGAATAAAGAGGAACAAGAAGATGTAGCATATATGGATTTCCAAAAGACATTCAAAAGGTGTTACACAAAGGTTACTTATCAAAATTGACCTACCCAGAATGCTACTAACCAAGTCAGGTAAGAATGGTATCAAATAAGCAGAAAATACACGTTATGAAGATTAATAGCAGGCCAAAGATTGATAGAGATTGAAGGAAATATATCAGAATAGATAGAATACTGGGTAACTATCAGAAAATAGAGAATAGGAATAAGTGGATCAATTTCAGATTGGCAAGTAATGGGGTGCCACAGTGATCAATACAGGGGCCCCAACTGTTGACTGAGAATGAAGGGACTGAATACATGTAGCCAAAATGTGCAAATGAAGCAGAGAAACTGCAAAAGTTAAGAGAATGTGAAAAATCTGGCAAATTAAGCATTACATGGAGAAAAGGTTATTTACATTGTGAGGTAAGAGTAGAAAAACCGAATGCTATTCAAATAGAAAGAGATTACAGAACAACTTCAGAAAAAGGGATAATCCGTTGGAGATGGTGATAAGAAGGAGGAGATTCTTCTTTCAAAGCGTCATGAATCTTCAGACTTTACTCCAGAGAACTGAGGAGGTAGAATAATTGAATATAGATGGATTTTTGGACTAAGGTAGAGTAAAATAGAGAACAGAGAGGAAAATGGGCTTGAGGGGGCAATCAGATTGACCATAATCTTATTAAATGGCAGAGCAGATTTGAAGGGCTGTATGCCTACACCTACATTTATTTCTAAATTATATACTTAAGCCTTTGCTTCACTATATCTTAACATTCAGATATAAAAATTCATAGAGATTTACTTCATTATTTTATTTCTCTTAAAATTATTTAAACACAAAAACAAAACAATTATTACATTTTTTCAGCCATAGACCTTCAGTAATCTCTTCTATGGCAGCCAAGAAATTGTAGGAATTTTTACACATGTAGATATAAATACACATTCCTCAATAACTAGCAAGCACATTAAGAATTTCACTGACTCAAAATGTGGATGCATGATTGCTTTGATTCCTATTTCCTTTTTGAGAATTGCAGTGGAAAAGGGGTTTATTCAACATAAATCACCATAATTGATTGGTCAGTAAGTCAGGAAGCATCTAATTTTAAAACTCTGTTCTGTGTATTATAAAGCTCATGTGATGTCCTGTCTCATCAATACAATTAGCACAGAAACAATCATTTCATAGTGAAGCCACATTCCTGAGTCTATATATTGCCTGGCAGTCTTTCCCTAGCAGTTACGTATTTAATGAATATCATCAGTCCTTAATGTTCTGTCTCACTGCTAAGTTTGGCAACCAGAAGAGTGGCTGTCCATGTCAATTTTATCTGATCCAGCAGCAAAATGTTTAATCTTTTGTCTGCTTGTTGATTAGGAAATGGATGGTTGTAAGTATCACAGATGGATCCTGATTTAATTGTCAGCAAGATTACTGACTCATGTCTTCTCCATCTAGGACCTTTTCATTTTTCACATGTTATTATTAAACATAAATCCCTTGAGGCAAAGGGATTGCAATAGAACAGGGCTTGCTCCATTCCATGGCCATACCTTTGAATCTGGGTGATTTCTAAAGTTGGGGACATTGTTGGATCCTGGCAGAGTTTAAGTCATTACCAGGCCAACTATCTGAAGTCACGGGGAAAGGAAATGATGACCCAGTAGAAAATAAAAGAATATTTTCCATTGATCTTTCAAATCTATTACTTGTCACAAGGAAATATGTCTGTTAAAGTTTAAACCAACTCCTCTGCCTCCTTAGATATGCTTTGGCATAATCTTTCTATGGCATAAATAATAGAATATGCCATGAGCACTTAGGACCATTATTAGACATAACAGTGTATGGCAGGCTCTCATTATTTGTGACTCATTACAATATGTCTGGCCAGATTTAGACAAACAAATTGCATGTCCAATGTTGGATCGATGGGAGCTGGTGTAATTGCAAAAAAAAAGTTGCCCCAAAGTTTCCAAGAGAAATGTTTATTCAAGATTATCTACAGTGCCATTTATTTTTCTTCATTCTCACTAATGTGTATTAATGTTGGGTATCAGCTTGGCTTTGTTGACTATGTTCTTTGAATCATGGTGTACAAGACTTCAAGCGACTTGAACACATAATTTAGGCTGCTATTTCAACAGAGTACTGTGAAACTCTGTTAATCTGGCATTTTTGGTGATGCTGGACTGGTGGATTTTCCAGGACTATCAAATGTTATTTTATTGATACCCCATCACACTTTAATTTCACTTTTAAAAAAAAAATGTTACACAGTAAGATTTCAGCAAACCCAGCAAGTTTAAAGGGACAGCAGTCACAAGAACCTGCTGAGTTTAAAGGGAATTGGGCCCCACTGAGTGGAAGGGGAGTGTGGGAATCAGAGGAGCATCAGAAGTGGGTGTCCAGTGAGCAGCTGGGGAGCGCTGAAACTATGGACCCAGCAAATGGTCAGAGAGCTAGGGAACAGGGGCAGTGGTGAGTGAAGGGAGCATTGGAGCCAGGCATGGGCGAGTTGAAGTTGCAAATGCCACCTGGTGAGCCAGATGTTGAACCATAGATATTTCTGAATGGTTGGGTAGCTCATTATTAGAGCTTTACTGTGCTAAGGAAAGGTACTATTGGAGGTTCTGCCTTCCGGATGAAGTGTTAAACTGTCAACACTAAGATGCAGAAAATCCTATAGGACTAGTGACAAAGAGCAGTGTGTTCCCAGATGTCAAGCCAACATTGTTCTGTCCACCATCACCTTAACTACAAGATTATTTCCTCATTCATTGTCTTATTGTTTAATGGACCTCATTATGTTTACTTATCTATAAATAAAGAACAACTTTAATTTTAAAATTAATCAATTGGTTCAGAACTGTGCTGAGAATGTGACGAAGTGCTACATCAATAAAAATTCTTTCCTCATATAAGGCATGGCTTTTCCTGGTAGCTTTACTAAATTAAGCTAACCACATGAAGCCTGTGCTGCTTTAATCTGGAAATATTCCTGTCTGGAAAGCAGCTGATCGGTACTTTTAAAGCAGTGAGGGAAAAACAAGAAGTCTGTCACTGAATCTAGACCGAATGTTGAAAAATAGAAAACAAATCAATGGCTGAATCTGGCAAGACAGTTTCTGCCTGATTCTATCAAGCTTCAACCATTTTAATCAACCTGAGTTTGTTCCATATTGTACTTAGCCCTTTGAAAGAAATTCTGGTAAACAGCAAAAGATATAAATTACTCCACTGTTTCTATTCGGACTTTACCAGCCACTATGAACTAACTTCTGGCATAATTTTAAGGTTACAGTTAAAGTCTACATATAGTAAATAGGTCAACTGTTACTTAATTAACTGCTTTCTATTTCAGCAGATATATGACTAATAATCCTTTTAAAAATACACTACTCCTTGTTTGTTTATTTATTTATTTATCTATCTATCTATCTATTTATTTGTTGCACTTTTATAGTTACCTGATCCCTCAATCAGGCTGTTTAGTTCAGCTTCTTCTTAGTTGGGTGTGCACCCATTACATGACAGCAGACAGCTCAGATCTAAGCTAATTACATTTCCTTTCGGTGGCTGAGTGAGAGGAATGTGTTTCTCCGCTTAGTTCATCATCACATTCTTTGCAGGAAGTCCACATGACAAAAATAATAATGGGTCAAAATCAATGGCTCAGGAATATCTTTTGACCTTAAGCTAAACCTGGATACCAAGCATGTATTTTGTGCGAGTTATCAGGGAGTAGCTTAAAGACTAGATTTGTAAGAGACTCTCATCAACAATTTTAAGACGGTAAGAACCCTAACCAGTTTTAGCTCAGGAATAGTGCTATTGCTCTTGTCCCCTCATGCTCATTTCAAATGAGAAATAAGGAAGCCCTACATGTAGAGAAGCAGCAGAGAGACAAAGATGTCAGCGCCATATGGAACTCATAGAAAGAGAAAGTTTATGGCTGCATCTTTCCTGATACCATGAGCACCCCCACACAAGAGTTACTGGCAGCTGTACTACATCTCCTGTCGAACTTCAAACACATTCCCTTTCAGTCTAAACACATGTTAATAATTCAGTGGCAGCCAATGAGCTGTACTACAGCCAGTATGTCTGTGCAATGGTGCGAATGGCATCAGGGCACATGAGTAACTTCCTGGTTTCATGACTACATCTACTTCTGAAATTATACAAACTTCCTTTGTCAGTATAGTTTTGTTAAGCAAGCATTAATTTAAATTGAGCCCATATGGCTTCTGCCATTTTCTAGTATTTCTATAATAAATGCAATTGCCATATAATGCATAAATGCCAAAATATTGTGAAAACTCCAGTGGCGGTAGTAATGGGGCAAAATCATAGTCTGGCATGACTTCCACTCAGTTGTTACTCACATCCTTTGCAATGGGAGCCTCTGACTCAGGTTCAAGTTAAATATTCACAGCATGATCATTTTTATAACCAGGTGTGGAGCTCGAATAAATTTTGCTGATCTAGAATAAAACAGTGTTGGAAATACTGAGCAGGTCAGGCTGCATCTGTAGAGACAGGAACAATGTTAATATTTCAGGTCACTGGCTGCTCAGAACAGATGATCTTTGCCAATTATTGGGAGGATTTCTATTTATATTTAAAGGTCTGTAGTTGACTGTGGAGCTGAGCCAAGGGTAGCAGCGTGCAGTGGGAAGTTACTGAAAAGTGAAATGAAGTAGGATTCCACCATACCTGTCACTTCCAGAGAACCAGCAGCAGTAGGAGGTCCCAATGATTGAGTTATATCCAGGGAGGGTTCTACAGTTCACCATATCATGGAGTTATAGAGAACTTCGGCACAGGAACAGGCCCTTCAGCCCACTAAGTCTGTGCCAACATCAACCAGCCATTTACACTCATCATACATTGATTGTATTTTCTTTATTTTCTTCACTTTCAATTCCCTCCAGATTCTACCACTTGCCCATACACTAGGGGCAATTTGTGGCTGATTAAGCCACCAGCCCACAGGTCTTGGGGATGTCGGAGGAAACCTGAGCACCCAGAGCAAATCTGTGCAGCTATAGGGAGAACATGCAAACTCCACACAGCAGCACCAGAAGTCAGGATTGAACCCACTTCTCAGAACTTGTGAGGCAGTGGCTCTGTTAATTGCACCATTGTGTAGCACAAAATATCTGTAAGTGAGTCGTATGCAGTGCCATGAGGTTTATTGAAATCTCCAGTAACACAGGTTCTGGGTACTAATGAGATTTGAAGAAAGCTGCGAGGTCGATGACCTAGATTCTGTGCTAGAATAGTGATGACTGAGAGGTGGCCCCCATTTTGTCCCTGCACCGATCCCACCTGAAATTCATGTACACATCTCATGAAATGATTGAAAAATGTGATTGGCACCAAACAACTGCTTTGCACAGTGTACACACGCAAGAGTAATTTCAGAAGGAGAAGAACCAGCATCAGCTGAAGCTATCTGGGAATGATTGAAGTCATACCTGCACCTCTTGAAGAGGAAGAGCTCACTGCTCACAGCCATTGGTGGAAGTCATTCCACAGCTTTGGGACCCTTTACTGCAGCAGTAGTAAACCAAGCTGGAAGGAGACACATCACAATTCTGAAGCAGAATTGGACATGTTCATGGAAGGAGCAGAGATCAGGAGAGAGGCTTCACCCACTGCTGCTTGAGAAGCTCCAGACACAAGTACCCAGTTTAAAAACAGAAAACACTAGAAACACAAGCCAGGCAGCATCCGTGGAAAGAGAAACAGAATCAATATTTCAGGATGAAGACCCCTAACATACAGGCTGAACTGCTGGATGTTCCCAGCACTTTTTGTTTTTATTTCAGATTTCCTGCATCTGCAGGGTTTTTTTGATTTTCATTCACTGCCTGAAACAGGGATAAGACCTTGGTGATAATTCTGTCTGAAAACCATAGCCTCTGATTATGTTGTTCTTCTAACAAATAGAATTAGAAGCACTGCTCCTGGAGATTTGTTAGGGATAGTCCTTCCTAATCACAGCCCTCCTCCTTCATTCTCCCCTGGCAAGGAGGCCTGTCCTCCTTTTTACTAAGGCCTGCACACTTGCAGTAACTGAGACCAACCCTGACCTGTGCATTTACCAAAATCTACTCCAAGCCTTCAAATTGCAGCCCTAATCAATGCAAGGAGCTCTCCTCCAATCATCTCACAAACATGCAAGCAGCTAAGAATCCCATTAAGTAGCTGAGATGATGGGCTTCCCGTCGCAGTTCAGACTTGGTTCGCTGTGTGTTGATCACAATGTGTGTAAGCTGGTGTGACAGATGTCAAATCAGTGTAACACAGGATAAAGGGAGGGATGTAATCTGCATGCATGGATGCTGCAGCATGTACATGGAACTGTGCAATTCATGTGACAAGAGGCAAGTAAAGAAATTGTGCACAAACAACAACACAAATCTATCACTGCATGACCCAATTTCTAGGGTCAAGGATGCCATAAACTAAGCACCTGGTCCTGTGTGTATGAATTCTTTTGGCCAGTAAGTACATACAACCATAACATGCAACAGTATCATTTGTTCATTATTCTTGCACTGTCATGGTTCTGAGTTCTGGCCCTCAATTTGGCTCCATTAATG
>JARFYF010000002.1:44679307-44691572 GCA_030265395.1 Rhina ancylostomus | reverse complement strand
CCGGGTGGGTGGGGAGGGGTTGGGGGGGACTTAAAGTGGGAGAATTTAATGTTCATGCCATTAGGCTGCAAGGTTCCAAGATGGAAAATGAAGTGCTGTTCCTCCAGTTTGCACTTGGAATTCAGCTGGCAGTGGAGGAGGCAGAGGACTGACACATCTGTGATGGTGTGGGAGGGGGTGTTGAAGAGACTGGCAGTGGGGAGATGCGGACAGCGAGCAGTCTGGCTAATTACCATGCAATCTGTCTACATTCTGTCATCAGCAAACCGATGGAAGGAATTATCGACAATGCTATTAAGTGGCACTTATTCACCAGTAACCTACTCACTATTGCCTATTTTGAGTTTTGGAGAAGGTCACTCAGTTCTGGTCCTTACTTCAGCTTTGGTCCAATCAATGAGCAATAAGCTGAATTTCAAAGGTGAAGTGAGAGTGACTACTCATATTGGGGAAGCACTTGACTGAGTGTGGCATTAAGGACCTCAAGGAGTACTGAAGTCAACAGTCATCAAAGGGAAAACATTTCAATGGATGAAGTCACACCTTGGACAGCAGAAGATGGTTGTGGATGTTGGTGATCAATGAAGCCCCAGGACCTCATTACTGGAGTTCCTCAGGGAAATGTCCTTTGCCTGGCCATCTTCAGCTGCTTTATCAATGACAGTCCTTCCAGTATACAGTCAGAAGTGGGCATGTTCACTTCTGACTGCATAATGTTTAATTCCATTTATAAAAAAAATGAAGCCGTTTTTATGCAGCAAGACCTGATCAACATTCATCACAAAAGTCGCTAGGCAATGACCATCTCCAACAAGAGAGAGCCTAAACACCTATCCTTGACATTTAATGGCATTATCTTTGCTGAGTTCCCCATCATCATGGGCATCACCATTTGAACAAAAACCTAACTGAACCAGCCACATAAATATTGATGCTCCAAGAGCAGTTCAGGGGCTAGACATCCTGCAGCAAATGACTCATTTCCTGAAATCTCAAAGTCTTTAGTTTATGGTACACAAAAGCCAGAAATATTTTATCTCATTCCAATTCTTTCCCTGCTGCCTTTTCCACTTTAATTGCTCAGCCCTCTTTTGCTTCTGATATTTGCGACACAACAATTTTTTAACATTGACATTCATAGCCCCAATTTTCTCTTCTGGAACAGCATATGTAAATTGAATAATTACTTTTGGGGTGATTTACCAGAGGATAAGCACAACCTATCCAAACAAGGGTACATTATCACATGGTCAAATATGATAATGGATTAGATAATCCTAGACTGAGCTGGCTGTCCAGATTCACTCTGCCACTCATTATTTTTCTGGATGTGGGCATACAGTTATTATTATGCAATGTTTGTATATCTTCTATTGAAGAATACTCTATATCTTTTCCTCTTTAACACTAGGTGCAATTCTGAGAATATGCAATATTTTGGATGTGGTAAGCTCGTGTAATTGTCAGGGGTTTACATGGAATTCACATGGAGAGCCAAATGAACAGAACCCATGCACCCAATAGGCACTTGATATGGCAAATGCCAACTACACCTCAGGTTGAGTATCCTGGAATCCTACTGTCAACTGCTGAATAGGTTTTAGCAAATGATAATCATAGACTTTTAAAAATTATTCAAGCAGATTTAAATCAAAAAGAATTATATTTTGAAGGCAAAAGCTAACAAAGATTCATTAAAACAGTAGGAAATAATTTAAGATCTTAAGATGAAGTAAATTAACTAAAGCAAGAGGGTCTTCAATAGAATATCAGATACACTACATAGGGAGCAAGAGAAAAGAAAGTGAATGATCCACAGACCGCTACTTCCTGCAATTACTCTGGGAAAAGATAAGCAGAAGTTTAAAGAGGGTCTCCTCAGTTAATGTATTGTCTGGAAATACAAGAAAATGAGGGAAAAGAATCAAATTGTACTTGAGAGATGTGATGAACTTATACATTACCCTTGCACCTGATTTTACATCCAACCCAAACAAATAGAATAATGGTTTCCCATTTTGTTTAAGCTGTAAAACATCTTTTATGAAATGTTTGAATAATTTCAATTCTGCTTTCATTGAACATTACCTTTAACTTGTCAAGTAAACTGCCACTATTGTTATTCAGCTAATTTCTTCTCAGCCATTAGGCCATTTGAGCTCTCCATCTACATGAAGGTGTTAGAGAGAACAGACTTACGTAGCACAAGGTGGCACACCTTCCCCTTGGGGAGAGCATGGGTCTTGTTCTTCTAGGGGTGGACATTCTTTCCCACCACCAACTGGAAATTGGTTAATACTGGATGTTCTGGTACGAAATCCTTTTGGAGATGTTGCACTGTAGCAAGTCTTTGAACAAGGGCTCCACTCAGACCATTCTGAGATTTGACAGTCCTTTGGGACTACACAGGACTGGAAAGTGATTGGCAACTTCTGTTGTGTGCAGTGGCTGAAAAAAAAGATTTAATCAGTTTGAAACCATTTTAGAAAACAACTTTTAAGATATATATTAGCAGAATTGTTTTCTACTCAAATACTTTCGAACAAAATTTGCAACATTTTTGAAAAGAAGCTAAAAACTACTCATTACAAAATATCAACACACCCACATTAATGAAGAAACTCACACGCCAACTACACACATTCCAGCATACACCTCCCACATCTTTGAAAGGCTTCATCACCATTGAAGGCACAAACAAAATCATTGGCATAAATGAAACAACTCATCAAGCCCATGCATAGCTGAAATCATGCACATTCATCATTTGTCAGCTTATACCAGACATTTAACTTGTTGATGACATTAATGGACAATTGTTTCAAATAAAAATATGGCCCAAATTAGGTTGAACATTTATTGGGAAGCATTTTGTTGAAACTCCCTTGTGATTGTAATATACACTGAAGAATGCTGTTGTCTTCCATTGGTATTTTGATCAGATGGAATCCAGTTACAAGCATCTGACAGTCCTTACTCAGATCTCAGCATGTTCTGTTAAGTGCTCAAGGATCTGTCCCTTTGATGAACCACAGAATCGCAGGACAGCTATGGCACAGAAGGAAGCTGGTTGACCCATCATGTCAGTGCTGTCCCTCTTCTGGATCGACTCACTAGTTCCATTCCCGACTCCCTTCCCCATACGCTTGAAAATTTCTTCCTCACCAGATATTTCTGAACTCCCTCCTGAAGGCCACCATGAAACCTGCTTCCACCACATTTGCTAGTAATGCATTCCAGATTCCAATCTCAACTGTATAGAAAAAGATTTTCTTCATGCCACTGTTAATTCTCTTTCTTTTTACTTCAGCCCTCTACTTCTCAAACCCTCCACCAGTGGGAACAGTCTCCAACTATCCACTCTGTACAGACCCCTCATCATTTTATATAATTCTATCCCATTTCCCCTCAGCTTTCTCTTTAAAGAAAACAGTCTCAGCCTCCCCAGTCTGCCCTTGTAACTTAATCCGTCATCCAGGGAGCCATTTTCATGAATCTCCTCTGGACCCTTTCCAATGTCTTCACATCCTTCATATAATAAGGTGACCAGAATTGAGCACAATACTCCAGATGATGCTGGAGCAATTTTTATAAAGGTTCAGCATAACTTCCCACCTTTTATACTCCATGCCTCAATTGATAACCCCTAAAATTGTTTGCGCCATTTTAACTGCTTTCTCAACTTGCCTGCCGCTTTCAACAACCTCAGCATCCATACCCCAGGCCTCTCTATTCTTGTATCCCTTTAGGAACAGTATCCTTTATTCTGTCTTGTCTCTCCACATCCCTTTTACCAAAATGTATCATCTCACGCTTCTCTGCATTCAACTTCACCTTCCAGGCATCTTGCTACTCTAGCAGCCTATCTTGCTGTAATTTATCAGTATTTTCTTTGGACTTCACAATGCTGCCACATTTAGAAAATTGTGGCTTGCACCCCAAGCCTCAGTCATTAATAAAGACTAAGGAATGCAGTGGCCCAACACTGATCCCTGGGAAACAGTGCTATTCATCTTCCATTAGTCTGAAAAGCAACCATTCACCCAATTGAAAAGAAACCTGGCAGCTTTACAAGCATCATTGGTCTCCTTTTCAGTTCTGATGAAGGATCTTCAACCTGAAATGTTGACTTTGTTTTTCTTCCACAGATGCGGCCTGACCTGCTGAGTATTTCTAGTATTCTAGATTTCCAGTGTCCATTGTTTTTTTGGTTTTCATTCACCACAAACTTCTATTGTCTGTTACCTAGGTTCACTACTGCTCTCTTTTGCCCGTTGCTTGGATTATTCAGTTCACACCTTCAATCTCACTGTTGTATTGCACTATTACAATGGAGGTAAAGCTACATAAATACATTTTGGAGAAAAAAATTTAAAGAGATGATGTTTCTCAAATAGCTTAATCAAAAAAAATTACAACAAAATTACCTTGAACGTTACCTTGTATGCATGCTTTGCAACAAAAGCTGTACTTGCTACAGAATAATTGATCTGATATCAGTTGTAAGTAGCTCTCTTGTTTAGCAACAATATGGTATTGATCAAAGGCCAAATACAGGATTTTAGGTTTCGAATTTATGAACTGCCAGCAACTTTGAAAATGAGTAACTCTGGGAAATGGGAACAATGGTAGGACAGATATTATAGAGTTCATTTGAAAATAATGGCCAGTTTTTATATTTACCAGGCTGAAACAAATAAATAACCTATTTACATATTTGGATGATTCTGACATGCATACATATATGGCATACTAAATAGGCATTCTCCCTGCAAGCTCAACAGGAGTCTTCTTGCAGAATTTCATTTGTGGGAGGACAGTGCCATTTTAATTGGCAGTGTTATTAATGAAACTTTAGACTTTAAAGCTAGGGAAAGCTCAATGCCTTCCCATTGACAAAGGATAAAAGAAAGCAAGAAAATCTGGCTGTTGATTACACAGTTCAACAAAGCCAAGGAAGAGAACTTTGCCTTGTATTTTAAGTTCTGAAATAATGGCATTATTTATATTTCTGCCCTCACTTGCGAGGAACAACATGATAACAAATAAGGCATCTCTGTTCATTCGCTTGCTCAAATAGCTTGCATTTAGTATGGTTTTAGTAAGTTCTCTTCAATTACTGTACTTGCATGTAAAGTATGACTTAATCTGCATTATGCAAGTTACATGGTTGTGGTTCTAGATTAAGCTATTGCAAGATGATGTGCTGCACAATATTGAAAGATACTTAAATGTGATGTGAGGATCACTTATGTGAGTCATTAATGCTACAGAATCAGAGGGATTATCAAAGAGTAACCAAAAAGAATTCACGATTGAATGTTGATGAAGTTATTCAGTTTAATTAAATATTGAACAGTATCTCAAATGCTTGCTTTTTGAGGCTTTGCAGGGTTTCTTTATAGCTGTTACGGACTATGACTATTAGTGAGTGTTCCTTTGAGAGAGAGAGAGAGAGGAGAGAGAGGAGAGAGAGGAGAGAGAGGAGAGAGAGGAGAGAGAGAGAGAGAGATCCCCCACACAACACCATTTTAGCAAATGTTTACATCAGTGATACAATTGAAAGCCCAAGATCTCTATTTCAGAAGCAACATAACGGATGGACTGGTTTGGCTGACAGCACTGTTCCCTCAGACTTATGTCAAATCCTGCACTAAGACTGGAGCATGAGAGGAGTTGATGTGTTGGTGTTACCAGCATTCCCGACGTATTAAATAGAAGCTATATCTGTCAGTTTACATAACTGTGGTGTGAAAATTGACTGCAGCATTTGCCATAGTTTTAACAAAGTCAAACTCAAAAAGTAATTCCTTGCTTGTGACAGTTTTAAATTGTCAAATAAAAATGATATAATGTCATATAAATGCAAATTTGCTTCATCAGGCACAGAAAAATCTTCAATCATTTCCAAACTTAATGTAATCTCAAACTCATGACCCAGCATATTCATGATATTATCATATTTCTGTTCCAAAACCGAGCAATGATTTTAACAGCTTATAAATGGGTGGCTGCATATTGGTCTTCCTCAGTTGGGTGATCAACTGGACAAGCCTGGGTGATAAGCTGCCAACCTGCCAAAGAATGCATCTG
The DNA here is from genome assembly GCA_030265395.1 of Rhina ancylostomus. Lineage (NCBI taxonomy): Eukaryota > Metazoa > Chordata > Chondrichthyes > Rhinopristiformes > Rhinidae > Rhina > Rhina ancylostomus. The sequence continues at coordinate 44,685,479 of JARFYF010000002.1, read as the reverse complement.
CTTTTCACATCTATTGTTATCAGTGGAAATATAAATCTGGTAAATTCTACAATAAACAAATTATTTGTTTTTCCAGATCACTGTTCAGATAGTGGTCCAAAATCTGTCCTGGGATAAAGGCAAGTTTAATTTACTCCTTAACAATGCACATGCTGATACTGGAGTCAAATGCAGCTGCAAATTATTAAGGGCATCCATCTGAAGAAACAGTTTATTTTTGTTCTTTGCTCTGAGTATAAAGTACAAGAATGGTTGAAATTCAAGTACATTTTCACAAAAGGGTTTATCAACATTTAATCTAAACTAAAATACATGATACATATCTAAGATTCACTGAACCACCACTCCAAATAATGTAGGAAATTCAGTTTTTCTTGTTACAACTTAAGAATGTAATTGCTTGAACAAAAAGCTTCTTTCACATCTGCTCAGACAAGGAATCATATTGTAAGCTGCATACAAAGCAGTATAACTCACTAAAAGGGAGGAGTGGACATTGTCCTACACACACACAAAATATAATTGTTCCTGATTATGAGAAGCATTATATAATTGGACCAGTTTCAGGAATATATCAGAAAAAACATGTTTGAATTATATGTATAACCAAATGCTAATTCTATGCACACCCTCAATACAGAATATTTCCTATTTTAATAGTAAAAGATAACCATTGAAAATAAACAAGCATAACTGCTCTTATTTATTGCATTCCTGTCCACTAAATGATTGACCATAAGACACAAGAGCAGAATTAGGCCATTCAGCCCATCAAGTTTGCTCTGCCATTTGATCATGGCTGATTTATTTTTCCCTCTTAACCTCATTCTCCTGCCTTCTTTCCGTAACCACAATATATACTACAAGTGAATACATACAGCATGTGAAGAACTATTAAGTGAAAAGTTAGTCTGAAGACAAAAATTAGACCATTGCTAACCAGATTTGAGTTATTTAATCATTTTAGATAATTCTTTTTATTGCACAAGGCAACTCAAAATAAATGGGTTAATACCTCTGTAAAATTAGTCATTTTCTCCAATGATACTGAATGTTCACGTGTTAATTATAGTCATTTTCTCCAATGATACTGAATGTTCACGTGTTAATTACAAAAAAAATAACTTTCAGGCCAAAATAATGCAAAAATCTTATGTTTTTAAGGTATTAAGTTTCAAATTTTGTCTTTTTCAAAAAAAAATTAAATGATCCAAGGTGCCTGAAGTAGTGAAATATTGAAATTTCAGACAATAGTTCCATTAAATCATCACTCTCACAACTCCACAACACCTCCTCCCTGCAAAATTTAGAGAACTGATGGAAATTTGTCAGCTACCTATGGATAATCATAATGAATCAAAATCAAAAGCCTTTTTTTTACCCAAGTGCAGTTCTTGAAATGAAAATAAAAAGCTAGCAAAATGATTTTAGCATTTAATACAAGAGTCCCTTGAAAAGAGAAAATTCTTGTAAAGCAAGGATGTAAAAGGTCACCTTTACAAGCAGGGATGTGGAAATAGGTTGCAATCAGATCTTTTTGAATGACAGAGTGGCTGGGGGGGCCTTGTGATGTCCTCTTGTTCCATTGCCACCTGTATGTGCTAGTGGCGGCTTTGCAGGTCAAGGTGGCAGTGGAGAAGATGAGAGGCAGAGTTCTCATTGATGTTCAGGTGATGGTGGTGATAATGACCTGAACTTAATGGAGCTTGCAATGTTGAAGGTAAGGGTTCTTCCCACAATGAACTTGGGTGGGTGATGAATGAGGTTTAAAGAAGGTGTTGAAGGGAACCTGGGGTGACCTCTCTTTACATCTGATAAAGGTCCTTAAAGCTAAGCACAGCAATTTTTATCTTGTGGCCACATCTAATGCTGCATTCCAAACTGGGATCATTCCCTTTGAAGAAGGTTGTCACCTTCTTGATGTAGCAGAACATCTCCAAAAGCTTTTCTGTAGCGAGATATTTTCATGGTGATGGTGCTGTTGATGGCTACTTGTTTCTCTTCTTGTTTGTCAGCTCTTCACCTTATTGTCTTATAATATTTACATATGCATCAACCTATGGAAATTGTGTGCATATCCTGGCCATAATATCCTCCACACCACATTGATTGTGGGTCAGAACTCAGATGTTAACTCTGTTTCTCCTCCCACAGATGCAGTCCGACTTGTTAAGTATTTCCAGCACTTCCTGCTTTTATTTTAGATTTCTAGTATCTGCAGTTGTTTTATTTTCCCATTCATTGTTGCATGAGTTATATCAACCCAAGAGATAGTCTATGGCTATCATGATATGTACTTCTTCCAAATTTCTACAAGTTTGACATTGCCACTTGACTCCTAAATGATATTATGCCCTGCAGATAGTAACCCTTGAATTTAGTGATAGCACCCTAGTTCATGGGTTACACTCATTAAATCGTTTTAGCAGACAAAAGCCTACCCAGATGTTGTCAGCCATGTCCTTGATGTTAACAAGATGTCCAGGGGGTTTGTTATGATTAACAAGGCTCTATTGCCCAGGCTTTTCCTTACATATAATCATTCAATGAAAGAGGAGAGAAACAACATGATATAATCTTGGAACAGCAACACTTCATCCTTTTTTTGTCAGATTGCTACACCAATGGGAAATTGACTTTTGAATATCCATTTAGAACACCTTGCATTCTTGAAGTGGTAGATTAAGGGATGCTTAAGCTTACTGTCACTCTCAATGTTGCCTTTAAAGATGAGTAAGGTCATTTTTAGCTGCCTTGAAGGCTAAAACAGTTTTCCCATTGGCTGAGATGAATATGCTTGAGAGATATGCATCCTCTTCCAAAAAGTCCAGTCTCATCCATATTAAACACTTGTTTACAAGTGCAGTTTCCTTTCTTGATGATTTGCTTTAGCTCTTTTAGTAAATATTCTGCCGCTTTGGCATCTTTCTTAGACTCCTTCCACAAGATGAACACTATGTAGATTTGCATGTATCTTCAAAAGATCCACCGTCTCCTCATATTCTTTCAAAACTTGCCATAATAATATTACTTTCTCATCAGCCATTATCAAACTCAGTGGTACATTCTGTTGTTTCTGATTTTTATTCACGTATTTAATCCTTTTTACTATTCTCTCAATTTTAATATCTTTACTCTTTTTACCATGCAGTGCAGTTCCAGGGATAATGTTTTGGGCACTGACTTTCATTTTGTCTACATTGTTACGAATTGTTTGCACTGTCAGTACAATGACAGTTAATGAATGGTGGATGTCCACCAAATACTCACCCTTTTCATTTATATTACTTGCATCCAACTTTGCATTAATACTTATGGTTTGCTGTGATTTCTAAAAGGAAAGACTTTTGAAGCCACCTTGAAGGATGCACAAAATAAATTGGGACACAGGAGACTGAAGATGCTAGAATCTGGAGCAACAAGCAAGATGCTGGAGTAACTCAGCGGGTCAGGCAGCATCTGAGGAGGGAAATAGATGGTCAACATTTCAGGTCTTGACCCTTCATCAAAATGAATTGTGCTGAATCCCAATAATAAATGGAGCAGTTAAAACCTTGAAGATCTTGAAGAACAGAAAATGGCATGGCTGGATGTATGAAGTATGTTATGGGAGCAGATTGGCGTGCTTTTTGTCATAGCAGAGAAAGCCTTGTAAATCCACGGGCACATGGTCAATCAAGTCAATGATTGCAGCAAAAATTCATAAATCAAGGGCTCTCTCTATTATCAGAATTCCTGCTTTTATTTAAGATTTCCAGCGTCTCCAGCAGGTTTTTGTTCCTTCTTGAAAAATTGATTATTATATTGTTTATTATTTTATGTAGTAATGGCAAATAAACAATGATCCTTATAACATCTCAGACTTATTTAAGGTCAAGGGGGGCATTGTCCCTGCTGAGTTGGAAAGTCCCGAGTTCCAGAGATGTGAGTACATCATCTACACTGCCATTTCACTGTGTTACAGGTGAATGTTGTGTTCTGTAATAAATACTAACCAAGGACTGAACATTTGAAGTGAACTTGAAGGATCCTACGTACAAAGACAACTAAGGGAGTTCAAACATTCTGTCAAATGTATCCTTCAAATATATCCAATTATATGGACATTTATCTCATTACAGTTTATGGGATTTTGCTGGGTGCAAATTTTATGCGGCACTTCTCTGCATTACAACAATAACTGCAATTCAAAAACACTTATTTAGTTATGAAACAATTTGGGGGAACCTTAGTCATAAACAAAATCATATAATTGTAACTTCCATCTTTTTCTCCATAAGATTGGTTGTTAATAAATCAAACATTAGTGCCATACAATATAGCATGTAAATCGGAGGCATAACACTCATTTCCATTATATGGGAGGTTTGATAGCAAATATGTCAGTTCAGTAGACTATATTGCATTTTTGTTTAAAAAATGCTAGATAATTGAGTAAAATTCATGACTAGTGCATCATGTTGATGTACGTCATTCTTTCAACTGCCAAAGTACTTAATTCTGAAGAGCAAGCAGGGATTTAGCAGAGGAAAATGAGATGGGAAAGAGTATGAAACAAAACATTTCTAACTTCTAGCACATGAAGTAAAAGAAAAATAAAAAGAAAACTTTTACTTCTGTATTAAACATTTCAAAAGTTCATATATTCCAATACTAATAAAAAACTTCTTGTTTTGAAGTATAATTACTGTTACAATGTATGAAACTTCAGTGGAGCTACTTTAAAAGATTAACTGTTTCGTTGACTACCCACTGACTATTGGTATGAAATCTGCAATCCTACAAGCAGCTGAGGGATGGCACTCTTCTTGATGATTACCAAACTAGTCTGAGGGTCAACCTAATAGATAATAGGGGCATACTTAAGTGTAACCCCGGCTGATGTGCTGCATCTGGTTTATCCTAAACTCCTTATCCTGGATGTTGAACAGTTTCACCCAGTCAAGCTATATCAAACTGAATCATGTGAAGGAGAGATTTGATGTGATCAAATGATGTACCACAAAGCTATGTCCTCCACAGATGGCCCTGATCTAGAAACCTCCATGACCGCCTTAGCTATTTATTCTTTTCCCCAGATACTTTCATATGTTGCATTCATGTTTAGGTTGAAATTTGTAGAAAATAGATGAAAACAATATTTCTGGCTACATGCTTCTCAGATTATGTTTGAGAGTTTTTAATGCTATTTTTAAATCTTTTACTCCATTATTTTATGCTTATTATTTAATCAGTTCTCTTCTCCACTGCTTCCAATTCTGCCCTTTTACTTGGTACATACTGAAAAGTATCAAAGATATGAAATGTGGTTTCTGGCACTTATGTTTCATGCATATACTGCAAAATATAGAAAATGGCAGTCTTGAGTATTTCAATGAGATTCACTGCCTTATAATTTACTTACTTAATGTTTGCAGCCAGTTTAAGGCAACCCATTAAATTTGTGTTTAATACAATGTGGAAAACAGGGTCTGGCAATAATTGTGCTAAATGTAACATGTCTGCCAAAGCTAACATGCTGCTCTCAGCGGTAAGTAACCAATCTCATTAACAAGCACACAAGAAAATAGGCTCATGCTCAATTCTTTACAGGATTAGTGCAGGAAAATTACAATGGGGCAAGCTTTGGAAAGATTTAAGATAAAATGTTATCATGAAACTCAGATTTTTGTCCAGATTAAAGGCAAATATATTGTGAATCTAGCAATAACATACTTAAAACAAAATACCCTAGTCATACACCAGCATAGTTATGCTCTCCCAAGTAGGATGAGCTAAATTTGTATATGATAAGGGAATAGCACTGTGCAACATCCACTACAAAGGCTGCAGCCAACATAGTGCTCCACATTTCAGTATGCATCATGTCATGCATTGCTTAAAAGCCCTATTTACTTACCAGCTTGAGACTGACTGCAGGTTTGTTGGATCACGTCAGTAAGTGGATCGTCTGGTTGGTTTAAACATGGCACATAGCACCAAGTGAGCTTTCCAGTTTTCTCTAAATCTCAGACAGCCACGTCATGTGGCCATGCATCTGCCTACAATATAAATCAGCACATTTATGTCCTGTTACTTCTACAGAGATGTACTAAAACCTTGAAGGAAACCACAGCACCACTGAATTCTGGCAATTCTAACACTTTCACCACAAGTTAAAGTCGAATCATTT
>JARFYF010000002.1:44504213-44523596 GCA_030265395.1 Rhina ancylostomus | reverse complement strand
CCCCCCCCCCCCCCCCCCCCCCCCTGCTCTCTGGACACAGCACTCCAATCTGAGGGTTTCACCATTCTCTGCATGAATTGGACAGCGATGTCCAGTAAAGGCAAAGGTGGCAGCATTTGCTTCTTGTTTAACTCATTGTGGTGCTCAGATGTGGTAGTTCTGTTTAAGTCCTGCTCCCTTGACCTGAAACATCTGGTAGTCAACTGCTGTCTGTACTGTCTGCTGAGGGAGTTCTCCGCCGTTATTCTGATTGCAGTATACATCCCACCCCAAGCAGATGTCAAGCTGGCACTGGAGGAATTGAGTGCGTGATTAACAGGTTTGAAATGGTGCACCCCGTTGCCTTGCCCATTGTTGTGGGGGATTTCAGTCTGGCCAACTTGAAGAAGCTTCTACTAAACTACCAGCATATCACCTGCAACACCAGAGGACCCAACACACTCGACCACTGTTACATCACCATCAAGAGCACCTATTGAGCCATTCCATGCTCATACTTTGGGAAATCTGACCACCTGGCCATACTTCTACTTCCTGTGTACAGTCAGAGACTGAAGAGTGCATCACCAGTGGAGAGGACCTCGAAGGTGTGGTCAAAGGAGGCAAAGGGATGTGTAGGGGATTGATCTGACTCGATGGACTGCACCCTATTCAGGGATTCATCAACGGATCTGAATGAATATGCCACAGTCATCACCAACTTCATCAAGACCTGCGTGGACAAGTGTGTGCCCACAAAAACATAATGGGCCTTCACAAACCAAAGTCCTGGATGAAACAGGAGATTTGTAATCTGCTGATGTCTAGATTTATGGTGTTCAGGAGTGATCCAGAGACCCACAAGGTATGACCTCCAGAAGGCTATCGTGAGAGTGAAGGAATTCTAGGTGAAGCCCGAGACACAAGTAGATGCTCGACAGCTATGGCAGGGTTTGCACGCCATCACCTCCTACAACGCGAGAACAAATAGCATAAATGGCAATGATGCATCACTCCCTGATGAGCTTAATGTCTTTTTATGCACACTTTGAGAAAGAGAATAATGGCATGTTTGTGCAGGTCCCCACACCCAATGACCCTTTGTTCTTAGTCCTGGAGGCTGACATCAAAACATCCTTCAGGAGGGTGAACCCTCACAAGGTGTTAGGCCCTGATGGCGTACCCTGTCATGTGTTTAAAAATCTGCACTGACCAACTGACTGGAATGTTCAGGGACATCTTCAGCTTCTTGCTTCTGTGGTCTAGGGTTCCCACCTGCTCCAAAAAGCTAATTTTCATGGCATGTATACCCTGGGTATGTATGCCCATGATAATAAACTTGAACATAAGTTGTACATTTTTCCTTTTTTTTATTCTTCCCACATTCTCCTCGACTTCTCCCAAAATTCCACCACCCACCTACACCAAGGACAATTTACAGTTAACCTATTGATCTGCACATGTTTGGAATGTGAGAGGAAACTGGAGAACTTGGAGAACCGCAGACTGCAAACTCCACACAGGTAGTGCCTGAGAACAGGATTGAATCTGCGTCTCTGGCGCTGTCAGGCAATGGCTTTACTGGTTGCAGCACTTGGAAACAAAGTCAGAAAACAAAAGCTCAGGCTAGTGAGAAAGTGGCAGGGTAGGGTGTTGATGTGTTTTAAAAAGACATTCAGGATGCTTTAGCATTATAAATACAAAAGTGCCAAAATATGCTTTTTTTGTGTATCTTTATGGCATTGATGTTCTGCTTCAAAAAAGAGAAAGATGTTGTTAAAGAATGCTGAGTACATGGAAAGGGGATCAGGTTGACATTAAAGTAAACATTTTCTTTCAAGTACCATGGGGTTTGCACAGTACGAATGTGCAATCATATTCATTTCAGAATCAGAATTATTATCGTTGATTTGTATGATGTGAAATTTGTTGTTTTGCGGCAGCAGTACATACAAAGATATAAAATTACTATAAATTACAAAAATAAATAAATAGTGCAAAATAAAAAGGTACTGAGGTAGTGTTCAATTCAATAATGAGGTAGTGTTCAGAAATCTGACGGTGGAGGGGAAGAAGCTGTTCCTGAATCATTAAGTGTGGGTCTTCAGGCTCCTGTACCACCTCCCTGATGGTAGTAACAGAAAAAGGGCATGATTGGAATGGTGAGAGTCCTTAGTGATGGATGCCATCTTCTTGAGGCACTGCCTCTTGAAAATGTCCTCGATGGTTAGGGCTGTGCCTATGATGGAGCTGGCTGAGTGTATAACCCTCTGCAGCCTCTTGCGATCCTATGTATTGGGGCCTCCATACCAAGCTGTGATGCAACCAGTCATTTTTACAGCTTTACCAAAAACAACTCTTCTTGTTCCTGGTCCCAAAACATTAAACATATGTTTTAAATTCATGCTGCTGATCACATTTATTTTGTTTGGAAGTAAAAATAATTAAATGTTTTTTTTCATCCTAAGCACAGGATGGTACATTCATCACATGGTGCCAAGAACTCTTGTCACAGAAATGAGGCAGTTGTGTTAATGTGGTTGGCTGCTTTCTGCAAACTCATTTAGTTATTCGCAACCATGACTGTTTTACCCTTTTGAGCGATGAATGTACCTTGCAATTCAAAAATGGATGTATTTTTAATCATAGCACTGAATATTATAAACAATAGTTATACAAATATTGGTACTTCAGAACATAAATCTGTGAAGGCATCTGCACAGTTTACATGTGAATTATACTGCCAAAAATATCAAAGTATTGAATGTGTTTCGTGTTTTACATATTATTTTCTTTTATGAAGAGTTAAGCACAAATGCATAAATATGAAATTGCAGTTAGATTAATAATTTTTGTGGAGATTATTGGGACAAAGACAAATCCTCTTATTTATACAATACTCATTCTCATAACTTGGCCATTGCTGGAAAGGCCAAACCTTACTGTCCATCTCTAAAAACATTGAAAAACTGGAAGTAAGCTGCCTTGGAGCATTTAAGTGCACTGAGGACATACAGATATTTGTGTGTGTGTGCCCCTGAGAAAGTCCTGTGCTGTACAGCTGTTTGAGATAAATCTTGACAAATACCTTTTCCCAGACTTTTTGTTCAAAGGCACATTTGAGAAGGAGATAGTCTGCTCAGGGAACCATTCCCTAGGATCCACTGTCTCCTTTTCCTGCAGTGTTCAGAAGATATTTTGAGCAGATCACTTCTTAAATGATTTTGATCAAAGGTGTTGTTGCCACTACAAAGCTTGCAGCAATCTAAGAAGGGCGTTAATCTTAAAGGCACACTTCCTTAGGCAGTTGGACCACATTATGTTTTCTATGGAGGACAGAGCATGGTTCGAGAAAACGTGGAGAGAGTTACAGATTTCTCTGAGAGAGACATTGAAGTGCTTGTTAAAAAGACACATGCTAGGAGGAAAAATCCACCCACAGTGGACAAAGCAGCATAACATCAGTAAATATGTCAATGCAGTCTCTCTCACTTTTCTTCATCTCTTACGAGCTCACCTTCCTGTATTCCCTGTTTTCCCCCTCCACCCCATCTGCCCTTATAGACAGATTAATAATATAAGGTTTATTTGTTTCCTTAAGGCAGAAACTGACAGGGATGGGTAAGTGTTACCAGATGGGAAGGGAGCCTTCAGGTGCAACTCCTCACCAGGTTGGAGGAGAGTGCCCTCCTAATGGACAGACGGTGTTACCAAAATACTACCAGCACGTCTCTTGTCCCACCAGGGTCCCAAACACCCTTAACCATTGCTACACAACCATCAAAGATGCCTACTGAGCCACCCCCACCTCACTGACACTTTGATAAGTTAGACCACCAGGCTGTGCTTCTTTACCCTGCGTATAAACAGAAGCTGAAATGTGAGGACCAGGTACAGAAAGTCGTACAGTGCTGGCCTGAGGAAATAGATGAGCTTCTGCCCAACTGCTTTGAGTTGATAGACTGATCCATGTTCAAAGACTTAGCAGCCAGCCTAGATGAATATGTCGTCACTGTCACAGACTTTATTAGCAAGTGTGTAGAGAACTGTGTACCAAAGAGGACAATCCAGGTGTTCCCAAACTGGAAACCATAGATAAACCAGGGGATCCACTCTCTGATGAAATCCAGGATTGCAGTGCTCAAATTAAGTGAACCTGACCAATACAAGAAATCAAGATACGGCCTCTAAAGCTATCAGGGATGCCGAGAGACAACACCAGTCCAAAATCAAGCCCCAGACCAACTGTCAGTTGTGGCAGGCTTGCATGCTATAAGGGACTATAAAACGAAGTCAGGCAGCATTGCCAACAACAGCACATTCCTTCCTGATGAGGAGTCATTCTATGCACATTTTGAACAGAAGGGAACTGGAATGTCACCACCCATCTTGACAGCCTCCAATGCACCTGAACCCGGTCACCATTGCAGACGTAAGATCAGTCTTCTGGAGAGTGATCCAGTGGAAAGCATCTGGGCTGGATGGTGTTCCTGGCCATGTCCCTCTCTTTTCAATCTTTTTATTAGTTTCAAAATTAATTCAGATTAATATATAACATCGATGGTTGTACATGTAATACAAAGAGATCAAGAGAGCAATCATGACATAGATAATCATAAAGAATAATAAATTATATAAAAAAATTAGATCTCACGATGTCTTAATAGATGAATGTAATATAAAAGAAAGGAAAAGATTTATTGTATATATATATAAAAAAAACAAATCAATAAAAAATTGTAAATAATATAACAAACCAAACTATAAAGAAAATTTTTAAAAAAGAGACAAAAAAAAACTGGGCGGAAATTTCTCAATAAAAACAGAGCGATATTATGTCATCAACTCCCTTCCTCTAAATTGAAAGGTTATTGGAAAGGGATTTATATTTTATGAAAGTATTGAATAAATGGACTCCAAATATCTTCAAATTTAAGCGAAGGATCAACAGTACCCCTCCTAATTTTTTCCAAGTTTAAACATGATTATGTTTGAGAAGAACATTGAAAAGTATTAGGAGGTATTGGATCCGTCCATTTAAGCAAAGTGGATTGTTTGGCCATTAATGTGACAAAGGCAATCATACGGTTAGTGGAAGCAGATAAATGGCAAGATTCTATCTTTGGTAATGCAAAAATTGCAGTGATAGGGTGAGGCCATGTCCTTAGATCCTGTGCAGATCAGCTGGTGGGGGTATTTGCAGACATTTTTAACCTCTCCCTGCTTCAATCTGACATCATCACCTGCTTTATGACAACCAGTATCATCCTGGTACCTAAGAAAAATAAGGTAACGTGGCTTAATGGCTACCGCTCAGTGGCTCTGATATCCAGCATCATGAAGTGCTTCGAGAGGCTGGTCATGGCACATATTAACTCCAGCCCCCCAGACAACCTTGACCCACTGCAATTCGTCTACCACCGAAACAGGTTTATGGTGGATGCACTCTCCCTGGTCCTACGCTCATCAGGAGCATCAGCGTTCGATTATTGTTTTGACTACAGTTCTGTCTTCAATAATATAATTCCAAATAAATTCATCTCCAAACTTCTAGACCTGGGACTCAACACCTCTCTTTGCAACTGGATCCTTGACTTCCTGACCGACAGACCACAATCGGTAAGGATAGGTAGCAACACCTCCACCACAATTATTCTCAACACTGGTGCCCTACAAGGCTGCATTCTCAGCCCCCACTCTACTCCCTATACACTCACAACTATGTTACCAGATTCTGCTCTAACTCCATCTACAAGCTTAATGATGAGTTGGAATAGAGAACTTAGTTACATGGTATCATGACAACCTTTCCCTCAATTTCAGCAAAACTAAAGAGCTGGTCATGCATTTCAGGAAGGGAGGCAGTGTCGACACTCCTGTTTACATCAGCGGTGCTAAGGTCGAGATGGTTGAAAGCTTCAAGTTCCTAGGAGTGAACATCACTAATAGCCTGTCCTGGTCCAACAACATGACGTTACGGCCAAGAAAGTTCACCAGTGCCTCTACTTCCTCAGGAGGCTAAAGAAATTTGGCATGTCCCCTTTAACCCTCACCAATATTTATTGATGCACCATAGAAAGCATCCTATCTGGATGCATCACGACTTGGTATGGCAACTGCTCTGCCCGTGACTACAAGAAACTGCAGAGAGTTGTGGATACAGCTCAACACATTACAGAAACGAGCGTCCCCTCCGTGGACTCTGTCTACATTTCTCGCAGCCGTGGTAAAGCAGCCCGCATAATCAAAGACCCCACCCACCCAGACATTCTCTCTTCTCCCCCCTCCGATCAGGCAGAAGATACATGCCTGAAAGCACATACCACCAGCCCCAAGGACCGCTTCTATCCCGCTGTTATAAGACTATCGAACACTTGATAAGGTGGATTCTTGACCTCTCATACTACCTTGTTATGGCCTTGCACCTTATTGTCTAATTGCACTGCACTTTCTCTGTAGCTATCACACTTTATTCTGCATTCTGTTTTTTTTTACTTTGTACTATGTCAATGCACTGTTGCAATGAAATGATCTGTATGGACGTATTCAAGACAAGTTTCTCACTGTATCTCTGTACATGTGACAATAATAAACCAATTTCCCAGGGACCACTGAAGCACCAATTAAATTAGCTAATCAGCAGTTAAACTCTCCAGAAACACTACTCCTTGCTGGTTTAAGCACAGTTTAAATACTTTGGGATTTGAAGCTTCTTGTGAAGCACCTCATTGTGAGCCAAGTGTCCTTTTAAGTATATTGAAGTGTAGAGCACAATGGGTTTTGCTCTTTTTTTTGTTATGGTCTGCCATTAGTCATTTTCTGGGGCTGTGAGCAGTTAATGTATTTTATTTCATACCGGCTCAGATTTTCTTTTCCTACTTGTATATGTCTGGCCTATTGGGCAGATCACTTGTATGATTGTAACAAAAGTTACAGAGTTAAGTAAGTCTGGAGGCCTTAAGGATGGTGCCATCTATAGTCCCTGAGGATTCATTATGAGAACCAGCCATGCATCATGAATTCATGACTTAAGGCTTTATACAACCAACCTCATTATTGTAATTGATGTAAAAATGCTGTCAAGTTTTAACAAACTTGTAGCACTGGAATTTAGAAATGGTTGCAAGAAACTGCAGGATGCAGATTGTAGCTGGTATTGTTTGAATTACTATATTACAGTAATGCTTAATTTCCTTGATAAACTCAATGAAGGCCACTTCATTAACTTTCTCACAAAAGTGACTTGGCTCTTCTGGAATACACTTTTCAGCTAACCATTCATTTTGCAGGAGAAAAAGTATGCACATATAAGTAATATATTTGTATTAGTTTGCTGTTGCATTGAAAATATCTCATCAAGACCAAAGGCTACTATCAGCTCAAATGGATTTGAGGAAAAGTTGGAAGGAAGAACAGAGCAGGAAGGAGAATGATAAAAGGCTAGAGATAGAGAGCAAGGAATGAGTGAGGAGAGAGAAAGGGTGAGGAGAGAGAAAGGGTGATGTAGTTCAGCCATGATCATATTCAATGGCAGCGCAAGCTTGAAGTACCTCAATCAATCAATCCCCTATCTCTGTGGCAGCTTCCTTTAAAACCCATGAGTGCAGGTCATCAGGACCTGGCAACTTGTCTGCCTTTAGCCCCATTAAAGAAGCATACTAGGCAATGACAAAAAGTAGGTTTAATTCCATGCAGCCATCCTATTATACAGAGAATGAAAAATAACTTTGAGTCATTAAACCATTGCACCTGTTTCCTAGTTATATATGTCATGTAATTCTCATCTCTCACCTTTCTTCCTCTTCTCTGCCTCGCGTCTCTTCCCTTTCTCTCATCATCTATTCCATGTTACTCTGATTCGCTCTTTGCTTCTATGTCTTGTTCCTTTTAATCCCCTTCCTTATAAGGCTGCTTAAGCTATTTACTGCACCTGGTCTTGACCCCCTTTGTAAACATGGGTGACTTCCTTCTGGAGAGATGGTCAGTCCATAGCATTTAATAATACTTCTGTAAGGTGCTATGGAAGGTTTTACTTTGTAAAAGGTTGCAACGTGTAAAGTGTGGTGTTCTTAGTTAAAGTGGTGCCACAGAGAAAACATGCCAATCCTGTGTAAAGATCTCAGGCTTTGAAATTCCTTTGTGCATGAGGCTTTCTACATGTAAAATAGGCTTACACGTATAAATGTATGCACCTTCTTTGATCTCCCACTAAGATTGATTGAACTGGAGAAGGAGGGGAGAGAATAGAAGTTAGGCATTGTTTGGAGGGATGGCTGTAGAAATAATTGGGTACAAGTCATTTGGCAAGATGTTCTGGGTGTGTTATTTGGTAGATAATTGGAGGGGTTTGGTTGGGCTTAGAACTGGAGGGGATATCTAGAAAGGGGAAATGACTATGCGTGAGTGGGTCAGTCAAATATCTTGCAGATGGGAGTTGCTTAATGGGGGGCACAGAGCCATTTAAAGTAACAATTAGGGTAGGAATTAGTCAAGGAAAAGTTAGAAGTAATCTAAATAAGAATAGCTTCATTTATAGGAGATAACATCTCTCAAATTTGACTGAGTTTTTGGAGGAAGGGACCAACAGGATTGACAAGGGCAGGACAGTGGATGCTATGTACGTGGACTTTACGTCTGACAAGGTCCAGCATGGTAGGCTGGACAAGAAGGTTAGAATACATGGGATCCAGTGAGAAATAGCAAATTGGACACAAAATTGATGGTGGTAGTGGAGGGTTGCTTTTTAGATCAGAAACCTGTAATCAGTGATGTGCCGCAGGGATCAGTGCTGGGAACTTTATTGTTCGTGATGTATATTAATGATTTTGAAGAGAAGGTAGGCATGATTGTTTACAGATGACACCAAAATCAGTAATCTAGTGGACAGTGAAGAAGATTGTCTAAGGTTACAACAGAACCTAATCAACTGAGAAAGTGGGCAAGGGAGTGGTTGTTGGAATTTAGTTCAGACAAGTGTGAAGTGATGCATTTAAGGAAGTTAAATCAAGGCAGGACATGCACAGTGAATGGCAGGGCCCTGGGGAGCAATATTGATCAGCGAGGCTTCCAAGTACAAATGCATAGTTCCCTGAAAGTGGCAACACAGGTAGACAGAATATTGAAGAAGGTATATGGTATGCTTGCCTTCATTGAGTCCAAGAGTTGGAAAGTCATATCATAGCTGTACAAGACATGGGTGAGATTGCACCTGGAATATTGTGTGTAGTTCTGGTTTCCATACTGTAGGAAGGATGTAATTAAGCAAAAGAGGGTGCAGTAAATGATTCACAAGGATGTTGCCAGGACTGGAGGGCTTAAGTTACAAAGAAAAACTGGATCGTCTGGGACTTTTCCCTGGAGCATAGGAGGCTGAGGGATTACCTTGTAGATGTTTATAAAATTACGAGAGCTATAGATAAGGTAGATCGTCACAATCACTTTCCCAGGAGGGAAAGACGCAAAGGAGACCACGTTTGGTCTCCTTTCTGTCACAAAGGAGACCATGTTGTGAGCACCAAATATAGTACCATAGATTAGACAAAGTCCAAGTGAATGTGCTACTTCATGTGGAATGAGTGTTTTGGGCCATGAATATGGGAAGGTATGAAGTAACAGGCCAACTGTGTATGTCCTGCAGTTGCACAGAAAATTGCTGTGGGAAGGAAAGTGGCTGACGGAGATAGAGTGAACTAGAAATCCCAAAATAGTTTGTCCTTCAAGATGAGTAAACATTCGCTTTGCCTTTTTCCATATTTGTGCCTCATGCATGGATATACAAATATTCTTTTTTTTAACTAAAAGAAACTCAGTTTGGCAATAATTTTCATAATTATTCCATCAATTAAAATTAGCAATTTATGGCAAAAGGATTTCTTACAAATTGCTGAATGGTTTGTTCTGCTCCTTCATTAGCCTTGATAAAACTAAACAAATAATTATTTCCCCATGAGGGCTTCCATTAAAGTTCTTTATGGGTCATAGATTTGCTAGCTTTGATCTTAAATCAAATTTATTTTATCTTAGATGCCTCAAATACTTAGGCCAGGTATATATTAATGGTCTTGACGTTATATAAACTTTGATGCCCTACATTACAGAATGTGTAGTTGTTTCTGCACTCATAAATGCAACTTGGGTTTCTTAATCTGTTACTTCCTTTATGAGTAAGATGAGACAAGTAAAAGCTGCCTTCTTTGGAGAAAAAAGATGCATTTGGATCTATGTTTTTCAAACTTGTATACCATTGTTTTCTACTCCACCTAATTTCTGACTCTGCTTTAGGCTAATTGATAGAGATTGATTTCAATGAATAGCTCCATTTATATTGTACCTTGCTGCAAGTTGTTAGAAAGAGTATTAGATTGATTATGTTTTCATCTCAGTTCCTCAATTTTTGATGATAATGCTACCCACTGATTCTGTACTTTATGCATCAGGAATCTTGTTATATTTTGCACACAAAGCTGGTGCTTCCTTCCCCAGGACCATTACACTAATTCTCAAAAGCAACTAGTTTATATTACCTTGCTTGTTCTTCATGTTTTCTTACTATTCCTAACTCTGCCTTCTCTTTATTTTTAAAGTTAACAACTCTAATTCAGCTCATTTCCCCATTTTGTTCTCTTTTCCTTGTCTATTTTGTTCTTTCAATTAGGCAACATATTTGGTTCCAGATATAATATTGACAATGTTCTCTGAGTATTTTCATGTTCCATCAACCTGTGTAGTTAACTTACAGTGCATCCATACTCTGAGCCCCTTAACAGTGCTTATTTAAAGGGATCTTGTAGTTTTGCCACTACTTGAGTTCTCCTGGTAATTGTTACCATTTCTTATCTAGGTTGGTGTTTTTTATCAAATTTCTTTTAGGTTTCTGAATTCAACAGGGAGTGATGAACCATGTGCTAGAGAATATTGTTTTGATTTTGGGGCTTCTACAAAGTCTCTACAGGTGTTCCCTTTGAAATACAACATAGCCAGGAAAATGAATAGAGGGCATGCAAAGCATAACAAACTTCCTTATTTTGTTTTCAAGATCTGGGCATTGTGGCAAGGCTAGCATTTATTGCACATAATTGTTCATTTAGAAGCTGTTGGCCAGCCACCTACAACTAAATGACTTGCTTGGCTACCTTAGGGAGAATTAAGAGTTATCCATGTTGTTGGGTCTGGAATTGCATATAGACCAGACTTGGTAAGGTTAGCAGATTTCTTTTCCTGAAGGATGCGAGTAAACTAAATGGGATTTTGTGATTAACATACTGGTTTTTGTGGTCATTATTACTGAAGCTCGTTCTATATTATTAACTGAATTTAAATTCTACAGTTGTCATGGTGGGTTTCGACCTCTAGTTTCTGGATATTTAGTCCAATCCTCTGGGTTAGAAGTCCAGTAAGTTAACCACTGGGCCACAACTTTATCAAAGCTGCTAAAAGGAGGATGAGGAAAGGAGAAAGGAATCTCTGTTGGTAGCTGTGTTTGGCCAGGACTTTGAAGGGAGCAATCCTCTAATCTGAACATTGTGAGAGACATATTTGCTTCACAAAGGATAGGCTCAGTGAAGAATACCACCTGCTGTAACCTCAGTTGCAACCTCGGACCTGTATTCTAGTAATTGTCAAGGTCAACAACAGTTACCATCAACTGTCAGGATCTCTCCTGGTAGAATGCTGGAGATATTTTCAACGTCTTCCAGACTGCCATCCACTGTTGCAATACAGAAGTCAGTGACAGTATCTATTGAACCCTATTTGAGGTACGATATCAAAACAAAGATGGACTACTGGTTAAAGAGTGTTACCTAATTTTGACATTTTTTGTGCCTTTAGTGCATCTGCCATTCAATCAGACAAAAGATTATGGAGCTGATTGTGGCATGTTGAAGCAATTACACTGGCTATACTGCTGTGGAGGAGCCCCATGGTATTCCTCGGAGCAGTGTACCAGATTTGTAGTGGTCCCTTATAATCTGCACAACATTTACATCCTGAGGTCTCAATCCTTGTGATCAGATGTAGTCTACAATTTTGAGGGAGGAGGAAGAGAGAAAAGAGGGAGGGGAGGCAGCAACTTAGATGGCTGTCTTCTGACAATAACATGACAATCTGCAATACAGTAAATGCCATCCCTACTCTATATTCACCAATAATCCCATCTGTCTGGTTGTGAATCATTAGTTTCCTCTTGTCACAAAGTAAAAATAAAAAAAAGAATAAATATTTTAAGACAAGCTTATAAATCAAAATGTCAAAATCCATAGAAATACCAACTTCATTCTTAGTGTCTGAGTTCCACATGCCTTTATTTGACCTAGTGCTCTAGAAATGCATTATGTCCCTCCCTCTCTATAAGAGTCTACTGCACAGTTGGTGGAAGGCTGCTGACTGTCAGTGGACAGCGGAAACCTTTGGAAGATGATCCTGAACAACTCTGTGCCTAGAAGATATAACCTCAGATATGCATCTCCACCATGAGTGATAGTTGTAGCTAGTAGGCAACAGCAAAGGCAAGGTAGGGCTGGTCACTCAGTGATCATGCTGTCATTATGAGAAAGATCATCAGATTCCTGCTCCCCTGTGCTGGCACCTTGTCAATTCTGGTGAAGGACTTCCTGTGAGCTTCTTTTGATCTTTGCTCTTCTTAGGCAGTCCCTCAGTATTGAGGATGACTTGCTCTCATTACAGTAAGTGTAAGTTGCCTGTGCATAATTTCTCTAAATATGAGTTGGCAGTTGTACATTAGCTACTACCCAAACTTGACCAATCGAGGTCCTGGTCCATTGGCAAGGGATTCAAGATGATAGAGTCCAGGTTCAGGCCTTAACACACGCATCTGTGGGCAGATACAGCAACCAACCTACATTCAGTTATACACTGACAAAAACAGAGGACCACTAGTATGTACAGCCACAATAGCAATAAGTTGGGCTTGCAACAGATGTCATTACTATTCTCTGCAGCACCCAGAAACTTGTTAATGCCACAGTGGAAGCTGAGACATTGATCATGGGATGCTGCAGAATCATTAGATCCACAAGTTAGCTCACAGAGGTGCCCATCATATCCATGGTAGAAAGAAAAGGCTCAGTGTTCAGTATATTGACACTGAACATGGGAGGAGTTGTAGTATCAAGTTCCTTTCCAAAATCTGAGCTGACCCAAGAGAGATGCAGTCATTTGGAAGAAATGTTAAACTGCTCCTTTAGATGGCCATTTTGAAAAGAATTGTGAGGGTATTCCAGGTGACCTTACTAATATTTATCTCTTGCCTAACATCATATTTTATATGATAATTACCATGTTGTTATTTGCTGATCAGGTCCAGGCTGATTTCTGACATCCGGGACCTGAACTAGGTAAGTCTGGGGCAATTAGATCTGGTTACTAAGTGCCAGCAGCATGCTCTACCCTGAAAAATCTACTTGTTACCATTTTAACTTGCTGCTTATTCTTCTACCATTGCTTCATCCTTGCCATTTTGGCATTCTGAAAGGGGAAAGAAGCACAACAGGAGGCTGTGGTGAGGTTGGATTCAAAATTGAATGCTCCGCAATATACAGCATGTAACTCAGAAGCAATTGTAATGAAGGACAAGTTGGATGTTTGATTGAGGATCAAGCAGACGGATGCCATTGTCTTCAAAGTTTTCTGGCCTCGTGTTTTCATAATTCCCTCATCATTGGTGGCAGCTCTGTGGAGTAAGGTGAAGCAGCTGCACCTTTCACCTGTCAGTTTGTTTGCTGCTGCCAATGATTGTTTTTCATCTTGTCCTACAAGAGCAAGAGAACTAGATTAATGCATACTGCACCTTAGCATGTGTGGTTGTGAATAGATTTCAGTGTTTACATGCTGTGAGATACAGAGATAAGGCTTGTAGCAATCCAAAGTGTGGGAAGGTGGGGCAAATGAAGTTGGAACCAGGTCCTCATTGTTAGAGATTGCAGGTAGGTGATTAGGATGTGTTGCACTGAACAGTGTTTGTCACCAGCAGCCTTATTGGTAGGAAATGTCATCTGATGATGTGTTCATGGGACATGACTTATACCAGGTCATTAAACATGTTGCAGTATTATATCTGTTTTTCAAACTTGGCTCTTGACATTGCCAGCCAGTAATTTACCCATGTTGGCTCTTTATTGCGCATCTGGCTCCTTGAAATAATCTCTCTCCTAATTTCCATGTCCTTCAGCAAAGCTCTCAATGCATTATATGAAAACCATGAAATGTGCAGTTTTTTGTGTTAAAGCATTCTCGAATGAGTTCTAACACTTGTTGCACCACCTTGTAAGAGTTGCAGGCTGTCCTTAAAAAGTGCAATATAATTTTAATTGATTTAATTCACCAAAAAATTAGGCCCCTGCTTAAGTTGGTATGCCAGTGAATGGAATAGTTAGTGTTGAGTGCTTGTAAAATTCAAGTAAATGAGCAAGCAGCATAAAGTTGATTATAATTGAGCAGAAATTGTTACAGAACAGCTTCAAAAAGCCCATTGCATCAATTTTAAATTAATCATAAATATTCTCTTTACTGCTTTGTGAAATGTTGCAGGGCAGAAAGCACTAGAAGATAAAAGACATCTATTACATTTGTACACTTGAATAATATTGACATATCTTGGAAAATTATAAAAATGAAATACTGCAGTTACAGGAAATCCTGAAATATTTAGCATATCAGGAGCTTCTGCAGAAAGAGAAGCATACAATGTTTCAGCACATTGTCCTTTCATCAGAACTAGGAGAAGTTCAAAATGAAAGAAGGTGGTAAAGGTATTTCTGAACGTGGTTAAATGGTGAAGACAAAATCTGAAAGAACAGAATAGAGGGAAAAAATTCTTCTTCAGGTCTCCTTAATACACAGCCTTCTTTCAGCTGACATCATCTGGACTTGTCTATCCACATTAGCACACACCTTCCCTTTGTTTTTCCTTTTCTCATTACCCCTAATTTTCTCTGCATCTTTTAAAACTTGTCTAATTTATAAGTTATCCAAGTTCTGATAAAGGGTCATTAACCTGTCCAAGACCACAATTAAGAGAACATTAAACACACAAACTTAAAATGTAGCGATTGTATAACGTATATTGTTGAAATCCCATTTTGGATTTTAGAAATTTTAGTTACTGACTGTGGCTGAGTAATGTGTAGATTTTTTTTATAGTGATTTGAATGATATTTGGCAACTAGATTGTGCAACATACTTCTGTATGTACATTTTTAAAATATGACATATTAAATTATGATACTATGTGTTCATTTATTATACTGGCCAAATTTCTTGTTGGGGAAAATTGTCTCATGAGACTCTTGACAAACAAAGTCTGAAATGTTTCATAAATTAGTACATATGTACACACTACAAAGCAAAATTGTATGTGGAAATCGCTACAAGATCCTGGTGCCAACATAAGTACATACAATCATTTACAACTGTTCTACCAGTAAGGAGTTTCACTAATATGTACAGAGCAATTGAAAGGCATCACTTATAGTCAATAAAACAAACTAATAACAATAAACACTTGTAAACTAAAATCCTTCATATATATTTTTCATGAAATAGCAAATGTGTCAAATATAATTCATTATTTTACTGCAGAGTTACACATTTATGAATCAGGAACAATTGCAGATTATAATAGGAAGAATGGATCCCAGCCAGTCAAAGGAGGTGAGTGTGGCATTATTTGATGTCCATTATGATTATGGATGTCAATATTTCTTGAGTGATTTTCTGTTGCACTGACAGTTGAAGAGTAGACTAAGCAAATTAATGTTCAGTTGGCTTCAGTAAATAGACTGGATCAGAAGGCTGCCTTCTAGGTGAAATTACGATATTTTCAGATTGAATTAACCACTATTCACACAGCATTTCAGTTGTTCAAATTCATGCTGTGCTGCTCTTGGAGACCTAAGCATTAATATTAAATATTAAAGTTGATTCGATTCAACTGCATGCCAGAAATCGATTGACTTCAAATTTTCTTTTTAAGGTTCGACGGGATGCCTTGCACACTCTCTGCTGTGCTCCTCCATCTGATGTATTGAACTGTGAATATTGGGGAACTCTCTGCAAATACCTTGCAGCAGCTCTTTCAGATCCTGACTCTACGCTGAGTGTAATAAGTTTAAACTAAATTCTTAGAATTTACTAAACACTAAAAGTTACTATTAGATTGAGGAATGCTTTAAGATTTTCTTAAGTTAACACTTTGCATTTACTGATCAATTGCTCTCTTTTGTTGTCTATTTTAGAAAAAAAATTAGAATCTATTAGGGCTGCAGTCATTTTGCTAAAGTAGTTTAAGTATCCCAAACTTGTATTTTCAGAAATTTAGGTGTTAAAATAAACTGGATTTGTGCAAATAGTTATAAGTGTGTGGCATCATGATTAGAGAAAGGCATTTTGTTGAAACTTTCCTTCTGCTGTTTTGTGGTAGCAGGACGGAGGGTGGAGGCCATTGGGTGGCAGAGAGAATAGTTAGAGGTTGTGTTCCATATTTGTCTCCAGTGCATAGTCAAATGGCATGGCAATAAGGTTTCTGAGGTAAGGGTGTAGTAGGCTACAATATAAAATTAAAAATAGAAACGAAATACTGGAAACACTCAGCAGGTCAGGCAGCATCTGTGGAAAGGGAAACAGTTAACATTTCAGGTTTCATCAGAACTGGGGAAGTAAGAAAACAAATTAGTTTTGAGTTGCAGAAAGGACGGGGAAGTGTGGGTGAAACAGAGGATATTTCTGATATGAGCAACCAGGGTTTTCTGGGTGATCCAATGTTTATAGAGCCATCTGATTAACTGATTAATGAGAGCAGTTAGAGAGAGAAAACAAATAAAGGGAAATTTTAAGTTGTGAAAAGCAGGATAGCTTTTGAAAAGCTGAGTTAGTCTTACACATGTACATCTCCAGCCTTCACATTTTGGTTTCAGATCTGCATTTCACAGCTTTACCATGTTTCTGTTTTTGCTTTTTCTCTTCTCCCTCCCCTCTTCTCCCCTCCTCTGTAATTGTATCATTGTGAGCAATACCTATCAAAGATGGTCCCTTTGTGCTACCCATTCTTCCCCTACCCTCTTTACAATTTGAAACTAACTTATTTCATTGCTTTCCCAGTTCGATTGAAGGATCTTGAGCTTGAAATGTTAACTCTGTTTCCCTTTCCAAAGATAATACTTCACCTGAGTTTTTCCAAAATTTTATGCTTTTTTTTGTTCAGATCCCCAGTTTGTTGAAAAATAGAAAATTATTTAAATTTGGCAGTTTTTATTTTGATAATTTGAATGTGAGGAAAATTGTCTCTGTGTACTTTGTATAGTTGCTTGTTATTGAGAGCAAAACTAGTGTTTTTTAAGAAAATAATTTGGAGTAGTTTTTAATGGAAATTTCCTTTTACATCATACAGTGTAACTAGTTGGTTTGAAAGTGCTTTAAAACTACATGGACTAGAAACTGATATACACAATGCCGAAAAAAATCAACTTTACACAGACGAAAAAAAATGGCTTCCATGTAGCGTTTACCAATTTTGTGCACCCTTCTAAAGGGTTAGTGCTGGTCATTAAATAACAATGGACTGACTGGAGCAAGAAATTTGTTCAGCCTAGTGTTGTTTTTCTGACATCCATCTTATCCAAATCTTGTCAAAAGTACTGTAATGCTCAAAATTTGTTTATGGTGAGATTTTCAGCAATATTTAACCTGAAGCACAACTGAAATAAACTTCTAGTAATGCCAAAGGCAGAAAATTCTAGTAATGCCTAAGGTACAAAGTGAACATTATTTAAAGGGTCAGACACAGCTCTTCTACAGTCGTAGACACTAGTCTCTGCTTAAAAAAAACACCTTGGGTAAGTTGACCCAAACAGTACTTCCAGTTATCACAACAGCAGGAGTTTTCATTAGGTTGCTGGCCAGAAATACCTGAGGAAGTTTTCAAAAAGAACTGATTTATGTTCATCAGATCAGGGAAAAAGGTGAAGTAGATATCACTGATGGCAAGAGGTATCTGTAAAGGATTTAGTGTTTTCTATGAACATCTGCACTGTATCAAATGCCCTTTCAAATGTGTTCTTAAAAGTTGTATTTCTCAAAAATTGTAGGTTGCTGTCTTTGGCAGCAGTGACCAGCAAAGTGCTGTGTGGCATATTTCAACAAAGGCAGGCTAAAAAGATGCTGAGAAGAAATTTCTGAGTGAGGATGTCCCTGATTTTGACATTGGGAGAAGTGCATGTACTTGTATTTGTTTACTATTTGAGGTAGTGCTGGCTGTATTATCGTGTTATTCTCTTAAGGTTCAGACCAATGTGGGAATGTGCCAGTAATATAGAAATGCCTGCTATTCCTGAAGTGAAGTGGCATTACACAAGGAAGCTAAGAGTGCTGTTTTGGACTTAGCACCAATGAATTGATTTTATTTGTTCAAAAACTTTCTTGAAAAAATGCAGTGAAGGGGACTATTGCCACTGTAATGTCAGAAAACTGATGCAAACAAATTTCTCTGCCCACATCTTTAAATTGAGAGTGTTCTCCTGTTTTACTTGTTCAGTGTTGAAAAGTAATTTCAAAGTATTCAGTTTTACAAGGTAACTAGCATATATATTACATGCAAAGAAAGGTAATGGAATTTTTAAAAAAAATGTCTTGTACTCATTTTCTTTAGGATAAAGGCCTTTGGTTCTATGCAAAAACATTTTCATCATCAACATTTAGCATTTCAAGAGAAATCTACACAAGCCTGGGTATGAATTAAAATTTGCTTGTTATTTTTTTGAGAAAATGGATCCTTACTTAAAATAATTTGATTTTTGTGGCCAGATGAGAAGAAGCTCTCTTGTTGTAATATTTTTAAAATTTATTTTAATATGTATGCACAGCAAACTATTTAACCTGGGGTTATTAAAGTATATATTTCTTGGAGGCACTCCTTGAAATCAAATGGAATCCAATTTGATGTTGATGAGTTAATGGAATAGCATCACTAAACTACTGTATCATTTGAAGCCAAACTGAATTAGAAATGAACAGATTAAAAAATATTTCATTTTTGTTTTGTAGTTCCAATTTGATTGTATACATAAGTGGATTCATTTTAGGATGTTTACTGTAATTTGTTCTTTCATTCGAAAAGCAGATAAGTAATTAACTTATTAGTTGAAGCTATTGCATATTGCCATGATCTGCTTTTCTCAATTTCTGTAAATTAAAAACATTCATTGTTAAGGGAAGTATTAGTGACGTACAGCTGGGAGTCATGATCACACATGCGGAAATTGACCCTGGGCTAGATTTTCAATTACATTGCACAAAACCTATGTGCACTATATGACCATTTCATCAGAAAACTACTTCACCATAGTGGAGCAAGTGGAGGAAATTGTCAAACTGTTTGTCTGACAATCAGTT
>JARFYF010000002.1:44477589-44503713 GCA_030265395.1 Rhina ancylostomus | reverse complement strand
GGTCCACTGCCCTCTCGTACCGGATTTGTTCTTCTTCAGCCCTTTGCCTCTTTTATCTATCACCTCTTAGCTTTTTACTTCACCCCCACCCACCCACCTTCCCCCTCTTATCTGGACTTGCCTGTCATCCAAACTAGGATCTGGATGACCTGATTATCTGTCTGCATGTACTCCTCCTGCTGCCCCAACCTTCTTATTCTAGCTTCTGCCCTCTTCCTTTCCAGCCCTGATGAAGGGTCTCGACCCGAAACGTCTACTTTTTATTCCTTTGCATAGATGCTGTCTGACCTGCTGAATTCCTCCAGCATCTGCAGAATCTCTTGTGTCTCGCAATAAATCCTGTTCACCTTTCATTTCTGTCTTCACTGACTTTCATTGGTTCGTAGTTAAGTAACATCACTTTTTAAAAACCTTGAACATCGTTTTCTGATCTCTTTATGGCCTCGTTCTTACCTTTTGTTTTTACTTGCTATGACATAGAAGGAGGACTTCATGCCCATTGGGTTCATGCCAGCTGAGCAATCCCAGCAGCCCCATTTCCCCCTTGCATTATTTCCCTGTATCCTTATCACTAATTCTGTCTCGCATATCCAGTAACTCCTCTTTTGCATTTTTTTTGGCTATTTTTTCTATGCTAAAGGATCATTTCAGTAGACTATTAACTACCCATATTTTGGAATGTGTGAGGGAAAAGCACTCACTCACTGGGAGTGAGCAGACTCCATTCAGACAATTCCTGAGGTCAGGATCATACTTGGGTCCCTTGGGCTGTGAGGAACAGTACAGATTACTGTGCTGCCATACCATTCTGAAATTACTTCCATCCCTGCAACTTTTCAAGATATCTGTACTCCATTTCTGGACTCCTGTTCATTCAGATTTTAATTACTTCACCATCAGTGGTCATGACTTTGACTTCCAAGGCCCTAAGCTCACGATTATCTCCTTTCACCTCTCTACCTCCCTTGTTAAACATACCTCTCTGATTAGACATGGGTCATCCATTGTAGTATCTCATTATGTGACTTGGTGTCAAATTTTATTTGATAATATGGGAAGTAGTTTGGAAATTTTACACTGTTGAAATGCCACATTGGAGGAAAGCCTGCCAATTTTCTATCCAAGCCTAGGGATGTGAAAATCTCTGCACAATGAGTAGTGGGAAGAAGAAAAGTTGCAGTAGACATTCCAGATTGTTTTATTTAAAATAATTCTGAAGAGCCTTCACTTCAATAATTTCATTAGTGTACTAAAGAAATGTAGTATATGGCAATATGTAATACTATTCGTGCATCAACTAAGTGGGTTAATGTAATGTGTTCAAAGCTGCTAAACTTGTCCCTTTGTAGCATCTTCATAATGCTAAAAAAAAATTTGGTGGAAACAGTCTTTCTTATGAAATGATTGCCCCTCTAATAATTTGCTGGGAGGAGCCTCACATGGGTCTTTTTTAATGATCAGATATTTATGATCAGATATCAGATATAATGATCATATCAGATGTGACTCCAGCATCTTAATCATTTATAATGTTATTAATTATAATTAAGAATATTATCAAATGGTCATTTTTTCCAGGTTTGTGGTTTGTTTTCACTGGAGCCATCTATTTTAATTTCATTTGTTTTACTTGTATCCTTTATATTTTATTTTAAGTAGCTATTTGTTGTCTTTTAAATAATACTAGAATTTCGATTGTTACAATGATGTGTTACTTCAGATTCAATGATTATGTTCTTCCAGCATTGTTTTTGTTTTCTCTTCCTTCACTTTCAGTGACTGGTAGAGCCCTAATTTTGTACGTCTTCCTTTAACAATTTAACCCTTATTCCCAGTATCATTCTTGTGAGCATCATTTTGAACTTCCACCAGCAACCTAAAAACAAAAACAATCTCAACATGCTGTAAGGACACAATTCTGTAATTGTATTTACAGAACCACTGACCCCCCCTCCCGTAATTCCAACATTTTTCTTCAGTAAGAGAAACGGGGACAATGGCATGTCAGGCAGACAGACAGGTTCTGCGAACCTTTAAGTGCTCAGGTCTGGATTCCCATGATATTTTTTTAAACAAAACCATTGAAAAAACTGGTTCATTTCATATCATTTTGGCATATCAGAGCTAAAAGGTACCTTTCATAGTGAGATTGTAGCACGTCTTACATGGGAGGTGTCTGTTTGTTCCGTCCAGATGGATAGATATGTAATATGGCATTGTTAGCCCTGATGCAGTATATTCATTTACCAGCCTGTTTTATAGCTGGTCTGATCCAATCTATTTTAAATTATGAAATTTTATGAGTAAGTCATGGTCACTGGGCCTAGTGTGACTTTTTTTTGTGTTTTAGATGGTTGAATCTCACTTTCCCTCCTTTTCAATAAATAACTTAACCCCTTCAATATCCAGCTTTTCTAACAGCTCCTTAAATGCATTTACACTTTCAGTTCAATGGACTTTAATAGCATTCTCTCTAACTTCTCATTCATAACTTTAACTAAAATTTGAAATATCACTATTTATCTACGTACATATCACGTTTAGTTTTGATAATTTTCCTCCAACTTCAAATTAGAATTTTCTTCATATTTGTGTTACACTCATATCTGTTTTCTTGTAGCCAAGCATTTGGAGTCCTGCTTTGCTTCGCAACAAAGTTCAGTTCCCACTCTTTCAGTTGGTGTGGATATAACAAATCCTGATATTATACAGTTACTTAAAAAGGTAACATTTGATGCAAGTTGAAGTCCTTGTATTTTACAGTAGTATTAATATAAAGCTTTTTAGAATAATAAATTGTTATCTTTTCACAGTTTCGCCTTCTTAATGAGTTTCAGAAAGAAGTTCCATCCTTCTGGATACGTCATCCAGAGAAGTATATTTTTAACATTATGATGATATTGTGGTTGAGAAGAAATGAGAGGCATTTTAAGTCATGACTAAAGTTTTCATTAATTTTATAAGGCTTTGTAATTAAAATTAGTTATCATACTGGGTAGCAGTGTACTTAATCATATCTGAATAAAATCATACCAGAGACATTTTGACTGATTTAAAAGATCTTGGAATATTCTTCATGTGGAGGTTTTCTTAAAAACAGTATTGTTTACCTTGTCACATTTTTAAAAAATGGTATGAATATTATTGTATGGTGTGTATTTGTGATTCACAGCTAAGTAGTTGTAAATTTTTGATATTCAATTTTCTGAAGGTTTATGGAGGAGATAGTGGAGAGCACTCTGTCACTGCTGTCAGCAACATGTGAACAGAGTCCTAATACTGACACCTCAGACCATGTACTGGAACCTGTCTATTTCCTGGCAATGTTGGATATAAAAGCCTCCTGGTTCAAGAAATGGATGGTAAAAACAAATAAGTATAAAAAATGCTTAGTGATGATGGACCGTGAACCTTTAAATGAAACTAGTGGAATTAAAATTAATGGAATAAGATGTTGACAAATCAGCATAATTTGTACACAATTTTTTTTTTTGCATCTTATTCCATGCAAATAATTAGATTTTGATCTCTGTTATTAGAACTTGGTTTGTTTTCATTATCCTTCCTAATTAATAGGACCAATATCTTTAATTGCAGCTTCCTTTTTAGGTGCATTTTGATCACAGGCTTTTTTTCTATGTCAAGGTTTTCTTTGGGAGCTTTATGCCAGCCAATTAGTTTGATGTAGGATGGGCATATGTCTGGGCTTACGGCATATGTCTGGGCTTACAGCATATGGTATGGTGAGCAATGTCAAATAAGTCAGAAAATAATGGAAAAGCAGAGCTTTTGGAAGAAACTAAGCAACATCTAGTCTAAGCAGAGCATGTTCACAAGAAATGCAAGCAGTGGAGAGTACGTGCTCTAATTCAGTCTAAGACACTTCCAGCAATGCAATTACCAGGATTCGTTCATATTGCAGGTCGATAATTCTTTTACAGGATTCAAAGATATTTGAAGTTACAGAGAATGGGAAGGTGTGCAGGGTGCAATGAATCTCTGTGTTCTAGTAGAGATCAAGAAAAGCTGAATGACACATGGTGATGGTGATGGTGCTGGCTGAAAGAGAGTGGTGAAGTCTTGCAGATCGCATTCTATCTGGAGAAGATTAAATAGAGTGAGATTAATGAGAACAGAGAAGGAGAGAGAAATTGGGGGAAAACATCCAAAAAGCAGTGCAGCAACTGTGAAATACCAGCCATTGTAGATACTGGAACTCTGAAAAGAAAACAAGAATGCTGGAAATGCTCAGTCGGTCAAGCAGCATCTGTGGAAAAAGAAACTAGAGTTAACATTTCAGATTAGTGACTTTTCCTATCTAAGTCTAATACAAACTGAAAAGACTGGTTAGTCCTGAGATTGTATAATGTGCCTAGTCAGAAGATGAGATTCTGTCCTTGAATTGCCATGAGCCTTTATTGGAACAGTCTATGAGGCTAAGGACAGGTCAGAGAGGAAGCATAATGGAGAATTAAAGTGACAGGCATCTGGAAGATCAGGATCACCACTACAAACTGAATGAAGCTGTATTGGAGAGTGAAATTACAAACATCCACAAGAATGATACTGACCTTCCAGTTGGATGTTAGTTTAATTCTCTATCCTACTCCCACTCTGACCTGTCTTTGGTCTTTTACACTGTATTCAGCAAATCCCAGCATAAGTTCAAGGAGCAGCATTTTGCCTCCTTCACTAGCACATTAGAACTCTCAGGATTTGACATCAAATTGGTAAATTGATTTATTATTGTCATATGTATCAAGATTCAGTGGAAAAACTTGTCTTGTGTACCAGCCATACTGTCAATTACAAGTGCATTGAGGTGGTACAAGGTAAAACTGTAACAAAATGCAGAATGAAGTGTTGCAGATACAGAGAAAGTATGAAGCAGGTAGACAATAAGGTGTAAGGCCATAACAAGAGAGATTGTGAGGTCAAGAGTCCATTTTATCATACTAGGGGACCATTCATTGATCTTATAATGGTGGGGTAGAAGCTGTCTATGAGCCTGCTGGTACGTGCCTTCAGGCTTTTGTATCTTCTTCCTGATGGGAAGGGGGAGAAAAGGGAATGTCCAGGGTGGGTAGGGTTTTTGATTCTGTTGGCTGCTTTACCGAGGCAGCAGGAAATGTAGACAGTCCATGGAGGGGAGGCTGGTTTCCGTGATGAGTTGATTTCTACAACTCTTTGCCGTTTCTTGAGGACACAGCTTTGTGAGGCACCAGTGTTAAGAACAATTGTGGTGGAGATGTTGCTGCCTATCCTTACTGGTTGCAGTCTGTTAGTCAGGAAATCAAGGATCCAGTTGCAAAGGGAGGTGTTGAGTCCCAAATCTAGGAGTTTGGAGATGAGGTTGCTTGGAATTATAGTATTATTGTAGTCAATAGACAATAGTGTGACGTAGGTGTCTTTACTGTCCCGATGCTCCAGAGATGAGTGTAGGGCCAGGGAGATGGCATACACTGTAGATGTGTTTTGGCGATAGACAAATTGCAGTGGGTTGAGGTTGTCTGGTAGGCTGGAGTTAATGTGTGCTATCACCAGCCTCTTGAAGTACTTCATGATGGTGGATGTCAGAGTCTCTGGGCTGTAGTCATTAAGGCACGTTACCTTGATCAGATTCAATAATTTCAGGTAGCCAACCTTTCCAGTTTGTATATGATGTTCAAGAGCTCTGATGAAAGACCATGAACCTAAAATGTTAACTGTTTTCCTCTTTCCAGATGTTGCCTGACTTGCTGAACATTTCCTACATTTGATGTTGCTACTTCAATTTCCAACAGTTGCTGTGTTTTGCTTCTACAATGTTTTGTATCTCACAGTTCCAGCATTGATTTTTTTTTCTCCTTTTTTTCTCTTCCTTGGTTTTCATTTATCCCCTTAAGTTTGCATTTCCTCCAAACTGATTAACTCCATTTAACCAACCTGTACCATCTTCTCCCTGCTGGCATCACCACCACCACACATCATTCAGTCTTTCTTGGTCTCTACCCTGTTATAAATATTTCCTTGGTCCTCTCTATCCCTCTTTCTCCTCTTAAACTTAAAACTTGTTTGATTTCTAATTTTCCTTAGTTCTATGAAAGGCCATCAACTGGAAATGTTAATAATGTTTCTTTCTTCACCTACCTGCTGGGTATTTCAAGCATTCTGTTTTTATTTCAAATTTACATCATGCACATTTTTTTCTTCTTGAGGTTTGCTTTACATGGAATTGCTCAATCATTTGCACTAATTTTGAATGGTATTGTCCATATATCTTTCTGACTTTAAGCTCTGTTAGGTTTTAAGGGAATTACAACTCCATTACCACGGTAAATCTTCTTAAATGTTGCACTGCTGTCATTCTCAATTTTCTTCCAAAGTATTCTATGATCAATGAAGTGCTAATTTTGTAATATGTCTTTTATTATTTATCTCTTCCCAAACACATTTGATCTGAGCAGTGCACTTAAGTTTAAACTTCAAGTGAAGCACAAAGTGACTGCTACTATAGCATGACTGGACCTTCGTTTTTTTTCTATTTTTATTTAAAAAAGCAAAACAGAATACTTTAGTTTTGTTTCACTATTCGTGTTGGTGCTTTTATAATGCCTGAGTTTATAATGCCTGAGCTGTGAACGTTCATTCTGAAATAGCACAATTCTCTTGCATTTGGAATAAATGCATATCTTTTTACTCCACCAGTTCTCTCATTAACCTTTCTAGTTCCCAAGCATGTTGCATTTTCTGTACTACTTGATCAGCGACTTATATACTTGAAGATTAGCTCTTCTCCACTGCCTTAATGATTGAGATTCTCCTTCACTACTTCATTAACCCTCTAAGAAAGATCATTTGCTATTAGTTGAGATTAATTGAAGAAGAACCCATGTGTGTTTCTCTCCATTGCTGATCTTCTCTGCTTTTTTAAAGAAAAATCATACTCCATTGTGAAGTCTGACTTAAGGCTGTTCATTCCCCACTAGCTATTATCCTTGCTTGAACACTTGGGAGGCTTCAGAGTACTTAGGATTCTGGCCACAAAAAAAGCTAGGTTGTATTATTCACGACTCACCTTTTTCCTGTACCACCACTTCTTCCTTCGGGTAATGATTTATTTCATGGTGCCATCATTCTGCTTGTGATTTCTTTTGTGAGTCACCATCTTTCACCTAGATCTCTGTTACTGTATACCTGTTAGACAAATTCTAGGAGCTTTGTATAGTGCTATCACTCAACTTGTTCTTGAAATAAATGGTCACCCAGTTCCTGAATCTGCTTTTTCCTACACAGAGGTCATCTGCTGCATTGGGTATTTATGTAGCTTGGGTCAATCGGAATAACTTTTTTGAACACAGAATATGGATATTGCTGGCAACATTGGCATTTATTGTCCATCCCTAATTACATTTACAAATCAACCATGCTGGTAGGTCTGGGATACATATATGCTTTACTAGTTCATGTTCCCGGTGACCTTCACCAACTTTTACAGATGCACCACAGAAAGCATTCTATCTGGATGCATCACAGCTTGGAACAGCAACTGATCTGCCCAAGACTGCCAGAAATTACAGGGAGTTGTGAATGCAGCCTAGACTATTATGAAAACCAGCCTCCTCTCCATTGATTCTGTCTGTACTTCCCACTGCCTTGGGAAAGCAGCCTTCATAATCAAGGATCCTTCCCAGCCCAGTTATTCTCTCTTCTCCTCGGGCAGAAAATAATAAAGCTTGAGGACATGTATGACCAGGCTCAAGGACAGCTTCAATCCCACTGTTATAAGACTCTTGAATGGACCTTTTGTATGATAAAGATGAGCTCCTGATCTCCCAACCTACCTCATTAAGACCCTTGCACCATATTTGTCTACCTACACTGTAGCTTTAACACTACATCTGCATTCTGTTATTGTTTTCCTTTTGTACTACCTCAGTGTACTTATGTATGGAATGATCTGTCTGGATGGCATGCAAACAAAAGCTTTTCTCGGTATCTTGTGACAATGATAAACTGATTACTAATTACCAGGTGGTAGATTTCCTTCTCAGAAAGGCATTAGCAAACCTGTTTTGTTTTTACAAATCTGGTAGTTTCATGCTTACTATTACTGAGCCTTTTCTTATCTTACAGATTTTATATTTAGATTCCCTAGATTTCATGATGGATTCAAATTTGTATCTTGGGATCTGAACTCTGGTTGCTTGTCTAGTAACTTACCCAGTATGCTACTGCATTCCGAACCACCTAGGTTGAAAAATGATCCAACATACCTCAGCGGCAAACGGGTACAACAAAGAAAGACAGATTAATTAGGAAAGTGATATAAGTTTAGTCAAAGTGCTGAATTTTAAGAATAGTCTTAAAGGAAGTGAAGGAGATGCAAAAGTTTAAAGGAGGCATTATTTCAGTTAATATTACGAAAGACTGAGAGTAATTTTGGGCTGATTGGATGTATTATTTTCCAGATGGATTCTTTCATGTTCTCATGCAACTTTTTTCCTCTTGTCGTCATGTAGCCATACCACCTTTCATTTCTGCTTTATTAAGGCATTTTGTCACTTTGTCCTAAGCCCTCTTCCAACCCATCTCTCTCCTTCCTCCCTACTCGATTGCCACTGTTTTAGCAATGCCAAGAAGGAAAAGAAGTTAAAGGTTTAGGTCAAGAGTAGGACCCAAAATGCAAGTTGGCAATTTAGATTAGAGGTTGGCAACTACTTTGCATGTTTCCCACACCTCTTAAAGCCCTGCAGCTGAAGAGAGACAAAAGCTAAGTTGGGAGGGGGCAAGTTCCATATTAGATTTCCCAACCCCCTGTTGCCCCTTCCTTGAATTCATGGATTGGATTTCCCGTCATCACAGATTAGGCATATCTGTTCTGAAATTCTTTTCACATGACTCGAAACCAACTTAAGAGTAAAACTTAGGCATGGAACCTATCAAAGACAAAAGCATGTGGGGGGAGAAAAAGCAGGTTTTCAGTTTTTCCCATGGAAATCACTGTGCACTAATTCCCAGCACCACCCACCCTTCCTGCAGCTCCACTGACATCACATGTCCTTGTAATGTTAGACCTGTACATTGGTTGCTGTTATATTCAAAACTTGGGGTATATGGCATTTGATTGTGCATTCCAGATCACATATTTGTAGTTTTATGCTGAGAATTTATGGTAATAAGGTATGGTTTAAAATTTTTGAAAAATACTTTTCAGTAAAATCTTTTCAGTTT
Organism: Rhina ancylostomus; assembly: GCA_030265395.1. NCBI lineage: Eukaryota > Metazoa > Chordata > Chondrichthyes > Rhinopristiformes > Rhinidae > Rhina > Rhina ancylostomus. The sequence goes on along the minus strand of JARFYF010000002.1, from coordinate 44,494,500 downwards.
ATAGAGAATAGACTTTTTCTCCCTATTAAGATGGGATGGATGTACAATTAGTGTCCAGGTGATCTAACTTGTTCACTATGTCTATAATGACATTAAAAAGGTTTAACAAATCTGTGCAAAATCTGTGTGCAAATTTGTACATATGCAGGAATACAAACATTCCACTGCGTTTTGCAACTGTATTGCAACAACCAACAACTTTTAGTTGTTAGAGAATATGATTTTAGAGTGAAATTTTAATATGTAAATTTAGAGATATATAGATTAAGCTAAAATTAATATTTTGTAAATATCATGATAAGCATGTTAAATGTGAAGGCTAGTATGAATATTAAGAGAAATATGCAATGCTGAATACTAAGAATTTTTAAGGATAAAAATTATACTATCAAATCAAATTAATGGTAATTTGATGTTGCCTTTCACTATTTATCATATTTATGAATTATTTATATAAGGTAGTTCAAAACAATTTGTGTGTGTTGGTTTCTAAATGAGCAGCTATAAGAGCTTTCAGGAGACTAATACACTTTGTTCTCATTTCATAGCATGGTTACTACAGCAGAACAGTGGTTTTAAGACTCCTTGAAAATAAGTACAAGTCTTTGGTAAGTGATCTAAAATTAAGAACTGGATTTATTGTAGATGTCATGGCTATGCCAGTAATGAATGCAGTTATGTCTTTCTCTTCTGTCAGTCAAGATTGTTAATGTGTTAGATTTATTGAATTTATGCACCAAACAGCACCAATCAGGATAAATTAATGAACAAGGAAGTGAAGCTAATCAAATGGGACCCATTGAATTATATTGAGAGATGCAAGATCGCCCAACAACGGACATCATGAGTTTTCTCTGTCAATCATATTTTTAATAATACAAACTGAGATCAATACACATCTCCAATACATTTCTGCAATTGTATTCCGACAACTAAACCCATGATGACCACTGTAGTTCTACTATTGCTTCAAACTTTGTCTTTTACATTTTTTTAATACATTAAAATGAGAGAGATTTAATTGGACATTGATGTATGACTGGTGTAATATGAATGGACTTGAGAAACTGGAAGGAAACAAGGACCTGGTCCTGAAAGGAGCAGGAATAGAACAAAGGAGATAGATCTGGCCTGAGAAGAAGTGACTTTCAGCTTTGCAATCTAGATTGTATTTCTGTTAGCATTGTGGTTTTATTATCCTAGTCTTTACTGTAATGCAACAAGGAAACTCAGGAATAGAGAGTGGTGTTGTTGGGTTTGGAATTGGAGAAACTTTAGGAAGAAGGAAAATAAAAGAAAATATTTTAGGAGGTAGTGAATCAGTACCTGAGACATGAAGGTGAAGTGGCAAGGGGCCATAGTAGATTTCAAAGCCTGATGAAATGGGGAAGGATTGGAGGACCAAATGCTAAATATTGAAGAAATAGGGAGTGAAAGGAAATGTTAATGTAACTCTATTTTAAAACCTTCAAAGTGTTCATAGTTCCATAATTGTTAGTCTAACATTAGGAACTGAGAAGAAGGGGAAAAAGTAGAAAAGCAAGGCCAAGTCAATTTGAATGGGACCTATGGCTAGGACAGGAAAGATTTGATTTCCAAGACAGAATGATGTTTTAGGGCTCTAATGGGACCAGGGTCTACAGACTTCGAAGTAGGAGGTAGTCAAATCAACTTTGAGGCCAGTAGCCACTCCCAGTTACTGGGGATGCTGAAAAATTAAATGGATATTTGTATCTGGAATCGTACTATGGCTTCTGCAAGTTGTAATATGGTTCCTTGGCAAAGTTGCATCAGCCTCACAGTACACCTGTGCTTTTTGATCATGTTTTATAACGAGGACTGACCTGGATAACATGAAGAAGTAAGAATGTCAGGCTGAGCTAGGCAAACTGTGTAACTTTTGAGAGATCAATCAATCCTTAGGCTACAAAGGTGCATCGACCATTTATGAAGGTCATATTGTTAGTGTTTGGCAGAGGGATGGGTGTGTTTTTTTTAAAGAATATTTCTATTTTATTTCTACAAGAACTTATAGGGATTTTTGCAAGGGAACTCTGGCCTGGAGGAAGTTCTTTTTTATGTATTCCGTATGAAGTAATTGGAGAAGAATGTTGGCATGTATGATTGTTAATTAACAGTTGAAACCCCATAGAAAGGCACCATGTTTTTGGAATATTAAAATGTGTTGTAAAATATTGTTGTACAATAAATTTCTCCATTTTGTTTTCTAAATGTTTGAGGCAGGGGTATGGGCTCATTTTGCAGTACTTTGTTTTTCATTTAGAGATCCATCTTTTCTCCCATAAATAATAATACTCAGAAATATTTTATTTTAGACAGTGTGAGCAAAATACCACCTTTGAAATGTTTACCAAATACCTCTATGAGGTAAAAAATACCCTTTTTATCCGGAAAGAAAGTTAACAGTTATGAAATATGGTTTTACTTACAGTTTAATAATTTTGTTTTATAATTGGATTAATATTTACCTAATCTCACCATTATTTGGTATATGTGTTGCGATATCTTGAGGGAACATTTAGTGTTGAATGGGGTAAGATAAAATGCAACATTTAAAACTTTTATTTATTTTTATGTAGATAACTGCATCTGTTCAGCAATGCTTGAATTACTTTGATTTAAGAAATTTAGAGGATGATGCTACAGACAATTTATGTACCATGCTTCATCACTTAAGTAAGTAACTTTGTTAGTTAGTTCTAATTATATATTCAGAGCAGTGCACCAAAAAGGATTTAATCTATGTTTATCTTTTCCTCTTCTACCTATCACCTCTCAGCTTCTTACATCACTCCCTTTCATCCCCCCCACACCCCCTTCAACTGGACACCTATCACCAGCCAGCCTGTGCTGCTCCCCCTCCCCCTCCCCCAACCTCCTTACTCTGGCTTCCGCCCTCTAAGGTCTCAACCTGAAATGTCGACTGTTTATTTCCCTCCATAGATGCTGCCTGACCTGCTGAGTTCCTCCAGCATTTTGTCTGTGTTGCTTCAGATTCCACCATCTGCAGAATCTTTTGTGTCTTAATCTATGTTTACAATTTTGTATATTTAATTTCATGATATAAAACACAACCTGACATAATTGTTTTTTTGCCAGGCTGATTCCTCTTGAGAAAATTAATTATTCTTCTTTGTGCACTAATTGTTTTATTATAGTTCTAATTTTTCTTTTTCATCCAAAGACAGTGGTCAGAGGACATACTATACAGGACATGAATTGCAATACATTTGCTTCGTACATTCACTGTGTCTTCTGGGAAGATTGTTGATGTACACTCATGGTAGAAAACTATTTCCTATAAAAGTGAAAAACAGAAAAGGTAACAAATATTCAAATGAATATTGCATTGCGTGAATGTGACAAGGTGGCTTCCAAGTTGGTTCAGCACGCCTGCTGCTCTCTATCTAAAATTTGGAATGGAAGCCTAAAATTCATATGTTTAATCCACGCTATATTGGAGCCCCAATTTTTTTTGAGCTCACATGGTATTCAAATACTCAAGATGTAGCTTTGAACAGACTAAAAGGAAAGAAACAAAATTCAAAGATACTCATTTTTTTTGCATATTTGCAAGATTTGTTACATGTTAAGACTATGTAGGGCACTAATAAGTCAACCATATCCAGTGAAAAAAACTTTTCTAAAAGTGCCAGTGGTTATCTGCATGTAGGATGGCCACTGGATTTCACCATTGGTATTAAAGAAAGAATTTCAAGTTGTGTAATTGGGATTTTCAAAGACACAGCTTGTAATGGCAAGAATATGAATTTTATGCCAGTCTGAATTAAGGTACAAGAGTATGAACAGTCAAGTTCAGCTGAAAATAGTGGCCCAAGAAGGCTAAATTGAGTTTATGGCACTTGTGTAGGACTAATCATTAACAGCAAAGAATAAACATAGATTTCTTTTTTAATAGCGGAGAGAATAGGTGCATGAGATGTTCATAGACTAAGCATTGAAGTTGTTACTCTGAATTTGTAAATTACTAGTAGCTTATTGACCTGTTTCAATATTCCATTCATATTTATTGTATTAACACATCCCTGGTCATATGTGTTTGCCATGGGTTGTTTTGGCACAGCTCTTCATCATCTTTATCCTCTCCACGTCTGCCCCACATTCCCTACACTCAAAAACATAGGGAGATTAAAAATTGAGATAGAAACATTTCTCTGTCAGTGAGGCCTCAAGTTCAGACAAGTGTGAGAACATTTTGTTGCCAGGTTAAGACAATTTTCAATGCTTTCTATCACATATTCCCTGTATTCTTTTTGGAGATCATAATGTTGGCCTTATTCAAGTTTTCTTTGCATCTTTTATTTGCTTAATGCTGTTTTCTTGTTTCACTGAGGTGATCTATTAAAACAATCAGCAACGATTCAACTGATAACCCTTCCTTGTGTACATTCATTTTCTTCATCTTATTTATTCTGTTAACACATTAGCCCATCTCAAATCTTGTTTGAGACTGCATGTTGCTAATTGCCTGCTGTGTATATCCATCTTCTTTTGTTTTTGTATCTGGATGATATGGAACATTATTTTCTATGCAGAAACCCAAAGAGAGAAATATTTTGCTTGTTTTTTTGATACACAAAAAGTACAAAAATTACCCTTGCAGATCTAAATGTTTGCAGTTTATTGGGCTTCCATAGAATGCACTTTGTTTTTTTATTGTGATTTCCAAAAAAAACAGTCATGCTAGGCATATCTATAGATCTGTCTTGAAAGGAATGTGGATTGATGTACCAAAGCACTGCATCTCAGTACACTAGCTCACATCTTTTCCATACCATGGGAAGATTTGCTGTCAAGGCATGGATCAAGAATCATGTCAGTATCAGTAATCACCTGTTCTGTGAACCTGACCAAAAGCTCCATAGGGCCTAGCAACATGATAAGAAGTAAAAAAAATCAACAGCATCAAAGCACTTACTTCTGAACAAAACACTGAGTTTAATCTGAGCATAATGTTTATCTAATGTTTAAGAATTGAATGTCTTTCAGCAATGACATCTGGCTCTCTTCCAAAAGATGTTTATTTTGGTTTCACCATAAAGCAAATGCATTTTTTGTCATCTTAGTCCTCTGTTCTTAAATGGCTGAATTGAAAAAAGTATTAAAGAAAAATTCTAAGGAAATAAATAAAATAAGATTTTATAACCAACTCTGTAATTAGCTGAAATAAGTGAAGGTGTTGATGCAAACCTTGATGAAAATACATTTTATTTTATTTCAAATTTAAACCAACAATATTAATTGCCAGGAAATACTGATTGTATAATGGATATTAATGAATGCCTTGGTCAGATGTTAATTCCTCTTCCTTTGTTCTTGCACTTTCTTTTGTGGTATCACCATGATATGATTAACTAATTTACTAAGAAGAGTTTGACTTGATATTCTGATATAATACCAGAACGTAGAAGTAGGATAACAGAAGAAATAGGCACAGGAGTAGACTGCACATGCTCTGGACTAACTCAGAGGGCAACACAGTGGGAATGGACAAGTTGGGCCAAAGGGCCTGTTTCCATGCTGTGTGACTCTATGACTACACTGCCTGTTGAGTTTGCTCTACCATTCAAAAAGATCATGACTGGTCCTATGCTTTGTCCATTCTTCTACACAATCTCTTTTGCAAAAAGATTTGAAAACAAGAGTGGAGACAATTACTCCAATTATGTATGCAACTATCCATTTTGGAGTTCAACAACAGAGCAATGTGCAAACCTTGTCCTGGCACATACCTGACATTCTTTGACAGACTGTTTAACTGTGTTTATTTGTTAGCTATAAAGGTGTAATTGATTTTAATGGTATAAATATTTTAAAACAGCTGAAATGGAAATTAATATTATTTGATTTTTTATATCTTTTCATTCAAAAATTAAACTGAAAAATAGTTAAAGTGCAGCAAAATAACTATCAAGAAGCAACTTACTTTATCTTCTACGTCCTATATTTTTGCCCTGCAATCCCCAGTGAGAGCACTGGAGTCTTGTTTCAGGGTTTCAGATCTTGTCCCTGGCGCAGGATCCAAGAATGTAATTCTGTGGAATCCCAATGAGCCGGAGTATTGCTGTGGGTTTGATGTGCAGTCCTCTAGCTGAGTGAACTAACTGACTCTATGACTGTCTTCGGTTTTTAGGCTTTTTAGATGCATGCCAAATTTCTGCATTTTGCAGCATGTTTCGAAGTCCATGACATAACAACTAGAGTATGCACTGGTGCAATTTCAACAGCTAAATGCCAGCAATTTTGATCAGAATCATTGGCAATAGACAGCTTGTTCTGCCCCAATATTTCGGGTTGATGATTTAACAACAGAGTTAAAGAAATCAGAAAAATAATAAGTTTTAAGATGCACAGTAAGTAGAGTAATAGGAGGAAAGAGTGTAGGGAGAGCTTGTAATAGATGGAGTGTGTAAGTGACAGAAGGGATGATGGTGCAAGACAAAAGGAATGGTAATGGAATAGGTTAATAAAGAGAAAACCAAAGAACTGAATTCCAGAGAAGAGGTGCAAGTGACTGCCTTTGACATTTGGCTGAATGTGGCATCAAAGAGTCTAATAAAACCAAAGTAACTGGACAGCAAGGGAAAATATTTTTATTCACAGTGGAGTAAGAAATAAAGAAGGTTCAATTATTCAAATAAACTATTATAATTGGACAAATAACTTTTTTTTACAATCTAGAACCAGTATCTCTGATGGACTTATTAGTACTGTTGATTCGTATGATGTACCTGCACCCAAGTACAGCACAGAATGGAAATGTTACACAAGCAGGTAATAATCAACTGCAATATTTTCTTTGTAAAATATACTTAATGGTGAAAAGAAATATTCTGCAACTAAAACTTGCTAGAAAATGCTAGAAATATACATAGGGTTCTGGCAATATCTGAAAAGTGTCTACATCAAATCTCCAGTTTATCACAAAACCATCCATTTGTCAAAGCTTCGCTAGAAATAACAGCCTACATCTTCACTTTTCAAATGCCACTGAGTCTGCCATGGTAATTCATAAAATGGTGAAAAGTCTGGAGTTAAATATTCAATACTTATCAAATTTTTTATTCAGATTCGTATGCTCCTGCAAATCTTGTGATGGAAGTATTGCGCATGTTATGTGGCGGAAAAGAATGTGCTACAGAGTGCCTGTACAAGACCATCATTACTGATTCCCTTCTTTTTCCAATAGTCCCATTGCTGAAAGAAAAACAGGTACACTAATTTCTCCAAATGCTATCAGTGTTTTTGCTATCTGGACTCTTCATTTTACGCACCTTACAATCTACCTCATTGTGACCTTGCACCTTACTGTCTTCCTGCACTGCAACATTTTATTCTGCACTCTGTTATTGTTTTACCTTGTACTATCTCACTGCACTGTTGTAATGAATTGATCTGTATGAACAACATGCAAGACAAGTTTTTCACTCTACCTCAGTACATTTGAGAATAACAAACCAAATTTGCCAATTTACCAAATTTACCTCAATTACGTCTTCTCTCAACATCCTTTATAAGAAAGAAATAATCCCACGCTATCTGATTTTGCCTTGTGACTATAATATTTCAGTCCTTTCAGTATCTCTATAAATCTCTTCTGCACTCTCTTCAGTGTAATGCACAGGTAACCAGAACCTTATTCAATATTCAAGCTGCAGCCTAATAACAACAGTATAAATTCTATAATGACCTTTCTTTTATATTCTATGTTTCAGCTAATAAAGGAAAGCATCCCATGTGCCTTTTAACCATCTTATTTACAGATCTTGCTGTCTTTGAGGATCTGTGCACATACTCACCAAAATTCCTCTGTCTCTCCATGCTTCCCAATATCCTCCCCGTTTATTGTATATCCCCATAAGAACAGACAAATTAGTGGCAGGACTAGAATACTCAGCTGCCTAACCTGCTTCATCATTTGAAAGGATCTTGATTGTTCGGACTGTAATCTTTTCACCTCTTGCTTGTCAAGTGTCTATATTACTCTGCTTACTCTTCCCTTTGAGAAAGAGTGTTCCAAAGATTTATGATCCTCGTAGCAGTTAGTGCAACACTATTACAGTGCCAGCGATCGGGGTTCGATTCCCATCACTGTCTATAAAGAGTTTGTACGTACTCCTGTGTCCGCATGAGTTTCCTTCAGGTGCTCTGGTTTCCTCCCACATTCTAAAGACGTACGGGTAGGTTAACATGGGGTTTAAAATGGGTGGCACGGACTCGGGCCGGAAGGGCCTGTTACAAGGCTGTAAATAAAATTTTAAAAAAATTTAAATGGGTAATCCCTTATTTTTAATCAATTAAAAGTAGTTCCAGATTCTCCCATCCCTTCCTCACCTATCCTATGAAGACCTGTCTGGATCTTGTATGTTTTGATTAAGTTACCTCTCAGTTTTCTAATCTCCAATGGAAACAACCTCTTTAACCTTTCCTCATAAAACAGCCTATTTAATCTAGGCGTGAACCTAGTAAACCTTCTCTGAATTCCTTCCAGCACTTTAGTATCCTTCCTTAATGAGGAAACCATTACTGTACGCAAGTTCTCCAAATATGGTGTCACCAGTCCTCTCTATATCTGAAGCCTTGTTCAACTGAAGCCATCTTCTTGCACTTTACCAAATGCATTACATCATACTTTATTATATTCAATTTGCCATGTTTCTGCTCAACTGACCAGGTCATCAATAGAGAGCAAGTTTTCTCCTCCCTGTGCAGTGTATGTCCAAGTTTTGTATCAGCTGCAAGTTTCTTCATTGTGCACCTTACATTCAAATCTGCTTGGATTCCTTTACATTTGATCAGTTGGAATAATATTTCCTGAGGAACAATGTTTATAGAATTATAGAACAATTGCATCATGGAAGGAGGCCATTCGACCCCTTTAACCCATACCAGTTCCTTATTCCACTCACCTGTACTCTCCCCACAGCCCTTCAAATTCTTTCTTTTTATATACTTATCCAGCTCCCTTTTGATTTACTCCATTTGAATCTAGGTCTACTCCTATCAGTGATGTTGCATTGCAGACTCTTACTCCCATTGTGTAAAACAAAATCCCTCATTTCACTTTTTGGTTCTTTTGTTTTCATCAGTCTATGTTTTCCTGGTTCTTTATTCATCCACCAATGGGAGTGGTTTCTCTCTATCTACCCTATCTATCCTCTTCATGAAATTCCTTAAAATTAAGATTTTACATAAAATCTGTCAAAGTTTTTTCTATATGTGAAAATACTACAACAGCTTTTGTAAAATAAATTTTAAATTGCTTGTGAGTTATTTTGCTTTGTAGTAAAAGTTTTTTATTAATTTGATGGTTTTTTTTGCAATAAACAGATAATTACCTGTAATGAAACAGTGCTGATAAACATAGCTGATATTTTGGCAAGGATAGCCTCTACAGACCAAGGACTTTCGTTGCTCCTTTTTGGTGAAAGTGACAATGCTGTTGCAACAAATTGGTAAGAAAGTACACAAAACTTAAGTGGAAATATAGTTTGCCTATGGTTAGAATACTTGCTATTTTATCTCTTGGCCAAAAATTCAGATTCTCTTGTGGCAGTTTAAAGTTTCACGTGAAATAGGTCATTGTACTTTTAGTTAAATTGTTAAAATGCTGTAGCCAGGCTTTTATTTCCAATGCATGAACATGTGCCATATCCAGTTGAAAATAGTAATGGGCAACCACATAGCAAACAGAAATTATAAGTTAATAATGCTTAAGAAATTAAAACATTGATTTTTGAAAAGCAATGCATCATGAGTTGTATATTTTTCTATGTTTTGCCAGTCTTTCTGCTGCACAAATAATTGCAGAGTTTACCAAAAGGCTACTTGATGAAGAGCTTCCAGCTTTAGATGGCTCTGAACCATCCTCTGCTCTGAAGGGGGCTTTCATTTTTGTCTGCCGTCAGATGTACAATACATGTGAGGGTCTTGAAGTTCTGATGCCCTATGGTTTACATGAATCTATCTCTAAAGCATGGAAGAAGGTAATACTTGTATTAATGCTAATTGCCTACATTGTAACATGTATTTCTTAGTTTAGCTCTTCTGAAAAATTGTAATGATCTATTATAATTGCCTTTCTTCAGATCATCATATTTTTAAAAAAATGTTTTAACAGTGTTTCGGTAGTGTAGGAAGAGTGGAGAGAATAAGATAATACTCAGGCCGAAGAAACTGAGTTAATTTGAACAGAACTAAATCTAATCACAAAGCAGAGATACGCTGCATGTTATTCCAAATGGTGTGCTGAATACTGGACTGGAACTTGCTGGGAAATGACAGCAGTTCTGCAGCAAACTGCCAGTATTTACTCCCATGCCCCAGTTTACTTTAGAAAATTCAGGGCACATCCCACCCACAAGCACAAAAGGCCCAAAGTTGCTGACTGACTTTTGCTGCTAATTTCCCAGCTGAGTTCTGACATTGAACTCCCAAACAAATCCTCTGATATGGTATGAATTTGCTCAGTTCCCCAGCAACTTTCTGGATAATTGGCCAGCTAAACCTCTGCTAGATTAAACCTGTTGCAGAGCAGCCAAACAGTTTTTAATGGAGAGGAATGGCTGAGAGGGAGAAGGTTGATTTTTTTTATTACTTGTATTTATTGTGTTTTTAAAGTTGGTTAATTTCTCCTCTATATTTTTTAATAATCACTAAATAATCCAATTGATTACTAACAGTTCTTGAAAGCATCTGCTTATCACAGGTATTCAGAAGTACTCAAAGTCCTTGACAACTTTCACAGCAAGTTCCCGCATAATTTATATAGAAAACTCCTTCTTAAAGGGGCTATAATAAAGTTTTGAACCAGCTAAGCCAAACAGTTTAACAGCTTGTTAAAATATCAATAAGATGAATGTCTGCCTCCAAATTCTCAGCGGCCCCATTTCCTTATGGATCGTTATTCTCCTTACCAAGAATGCAAAAAGTCCAAATATCTCTTACTACATGATATGCCTTATATCCATCTTTCTAGCTATTAAAAGAAGCTGAAAAGATAAGAGATGAATACTAATAAATACAGAGGGCACTCATTTGCTCTATAATGAAGTAGTGTATTTCAATTTCCAAAGCACAGGTAAAATTGATGTTGAATAAAAATGGTAGTTGATATATTACTTGGTGTGTGCACCCTTGGTGTTCTAAATTAGTGTATTGTTATTTACAAGAGCCACTATTATGGGTGGTCTAATTTTTATTTAAAGTCCCAGTTACATACTAAACTTAAACTAAGTGTATTTTATAATCTCTTATTGGTGATCTAATTTCAGGCTTTGAAAAAATATTGCATAGTTGTTAAAGCAGCTGGAATATTAATATAATTTCTTGTTTTCTAATTGGATGCATCTTCAGAACTTTCTTATGCTGTTAAATATAATGACATTATAATCTGTTTTTATATGTTAGAATTTTTTAAAGATGGATTGAGGTTATTATTAATGCAGTTGAAGAGGAGATCTTTTGTGGTATTTAGTTTTAACTTTTTATTTTGTGAATCAGGCCAGTGTACTTACAGAACGAATACCAACTCCTGTAGCAGGAAGTGAATCAGGCTCTTCAACAGCTCAAGAATTGCAAAACGTGTAGGTATATCTAAATTGTTTCAGAATCATCTGTGATCTCGCTGGTTAACGATAATTATTTCTTAGTTCCCATTTTAAATTATGGTGTTCACTAGATGAAAAAACTGCATTGTGTTGAATATGAGGCCCAGTCTTAAGATTTAATGGTAAATGATTCAGCCTGCCGTCCCTATTGGTAAGATGGTTTTATTTTCTAACAAAGCTAATACAAAGTAACATTAAAGCAAGTAGTCTGCAATACTGCACCATTATTATATTGCCTGTTAAGCATTGGTTAGAGAATATGCCCAGTGGCTGATATCAAAAATAGTTCTGACGAATGTCTAGTGGAGTTAGGCTTAAACCAACATCTGTCACTTTAATAGATTAGGCCTCAGCACACACAGATCCCTGCTATATTACTTTACCACTTTTATGCAAGATTTTATCAGAAGTATGCTTTGTTTCTATCAGCTTTGACTAATTATTAATCGATCATTTATTTTTGACTTAGTTTCTTTGTGTCAATTTGCCTTTATATTTTAAGGCTATAGTACATCAGTGGTAGAAAAATTCACTGCATGAAGCAGATTCATTGCATGGAGAACTTTAGTTATGGGAAGAAATTGGATTGGTTGGGCTTGTTTTTCCCGAAGCAAAAGAGGCTCAGGGGTGACCTCATAGAGGTATATAAAATTATAAGAGGCATGAATAGGGTAGATATCTTTTTCCAATGGTAGGGGCATCAGAAAAAGAGGGCAGGGGTTTAAGGTGAGAGGAAGAAGTTTTAAAGGGGATTTGAGGGGAAAGTTTTTTTGCCCAGAGTTGTTGACAGATGGAACTTGCTGAGAGAGGAAGTCAGAGGAGACACATACAGTCACCATATTTAAGAGACATTTAGGTCGTCACTTTAATAAGCAAGGCACTGAGGGATACAGACCCAGTGTGGGCAAATGGGATAAGCGTAGATTGTCAGAAAGCTTAGCATGGACATAATGGGCCAAAGGGCCTGTTGATGTGTTGTACAATTCTATGCTGTATCCCTGTATTTCTCAGTGCATTCTTTGATTATATACATTGATTGTATGAGCATTTTTAGTCTTGGCTTCCCTGCCATTACTTTTCAGGTCTATCTCACATTTTATAGCAGTAAGATTCTACCACACATCCATATTCTTATATTCAGTCCTGTTTTTTCACACGGGGTCTCATTTAAATCTGACAGACCAATGTGTCTACCCAAGAATTGTAGAAGTGATGTCAGGTTTAGCCATCAGAAGTGAGGACATATCAGATATTGCCTTGGGGGTTGTCTGAAAGGAGCTGCTTTTCTTGTAAAAAGGGGAAGCAATCTTTGGTGCCCTAGACTCTTTGTGGAATGCAGGAGAGTACTATTGCCCACAAACAATATCACCAAAATATTTTTGATGTATTTTCTTAGCATTTTCTGGACATTCTACTGTTTGTTGCATGTTTAATGTCTTGCTCAACTTCCATTTCCCTGACTTAAAACAGAATAGTTATGCTGATTGCATCACCAGGCCACAACATTAGTGTGTTAAGAACAGCTATACCTGCCCGGAGTGGCTAGCCCTCTATAGTGAGGAATTTTCCTGGTTAAAATGGTGGATATGGAGAATGCAAATATGTCACACTTTTACAAGGTTGGGTGTGTCTCTCATCAGCCTCAGTAGACGAGAAGTTGAAGTTTGTGTTCATGCTCCTGAGGATGTACATGTCTACTAGTTTGTTGAAACAAAAATATCTTGCAGTTATAGTATAATGCCTAGCCTATGTAAAGCAAAAATGCTAAAAATCAAGTGTAAATTAGTCATAGAGTAGGTTTTCATATTTGTTGCCTGAGCAGTAATCTTGCAGGAATAACCATCCCTTGACTCACTTGCTATGTTTTCATTTTTGAATGAAAATTGGGCTATTTCCATAGGTAGTTACTTATAGGGTGGCAAAGGCAAAAATCTACTTCTACATAAAAGAAACTTATTTTAAGTATTATTCCTAACTATAGAAAAATAAATTTTAATAGTGTTGACCGAAATTTGAAAAAGCAGGGAAGAACCAGCTGGGTAACTGCCTTCTCAGAGGCAATACATAATGGATCAGCTGTACTGGCGCTGTCCACATCTCGTGGCTGGAATAATGCAGCAAAACTGAAATAATTTAAAATAGATATAATCAAAATTATTGATATTTGTGTAAAAGGGCTCCTGGTAACTGCATAAATACACAAACTAGTTAGTTATGTTGATACTTAATTGTTTAAGAAAATTAGAAATTCTTATGTTTTCATCCTTGTATATATTTCCATTTTTCAGTTTTTGTCTTCATTATTGTAGTTAGAAAAAAATCTCATTTGAACTACTGTTGAATAACATGTCTTAATTTCCCAGCCGACATAAAAACAAAACCTTTAACTCTCTTGTCAGGATGATCTTGGAAGAAACGCTCCTGGACAATCTGTTAAACTTTGCTGCCACTCCAAAAGGATTATTACTTCTGCAGCAAACTGGAGCTATCAATGAGTGTGTGAATTATATGTTCAGCAGGTTCACTAAAAAACTTCAGGTTTGTATAGAGTCAGTGGGCATTGATTACTTGGGAATGAATGCATCTGTATTAGATCTCTACAAAATTATGTAACCATCATTCTGAAATATTATCTTTAGATCATTCTATCCACTATCATCTGAACTCCTCATTAGTTCTGACTTGCAGTACATTTCTGTTTCATCAAATGGCATTTAAAACACTTGAAAATTCATTCTTTTACATGGCTCTTTCTCTGTGGTTCCACCTTTTTATCTTCATATTCTTGTCTGTCCCTATGTAGCATAGTTCTCTACTTTTCGAAGGCACAACCACTTTGTGAAACTCTGATGATACTGTCTTTTATTGCCTTCTCTTTTGCATGTTGTCTTTTAAGTATGCTGGCAGCTTCCATATTAAGATGTTAATTTGTTTTCAGTTTATCACCCTCAATTCTCTTACAGAAATTGTATTGTCAGACTGCTTGTTCACTCTCAATTTCTTCCAAACTTCCACTGATAACCTACTTCAGAGTTCATGTTATATAGCTTCTATCTTTATTTTGGTACACTTGCACTGACTACAGCTCATTCTGCATCAGGTGGCTTAAGGTGAATCGGACGTTGCACAACTTCGGTATCCTAGTTCATTCTGAGTTGAATTTCAGACTTCTTGTTCTCTGTGTCATTCTGTGCACTTACCAGGTTATGCTTTGCACCTCTGACCAACAAGGTTGTGAGTTGGGTCCCCTTTAGGTATTGAAATCGTAAGGCTAGAAGTTGTTGGGAAATGCTAGTAGTTCCACACTGAACTGCTCAAGGATTATTTGCTTGTTGTTTAACCAGTTAAACAATTGGAAGTAATCTGGGAGATATTTACTTTTAAAAATATCATTATTTTTCAAATCACTTCTACTTATATAAGTTCATCTATTTTTGTATTGTCTGTTCAAAAATAATAACTTATCAGCTCTAAGATTCTGACAGTATCAATTAAAGGAACTTTCTCTGTCTCCTTGACTGTTGTGGTTTGAAATTTCAGAATAATGACATATTTCTTTGATTTGTAATACGCAACCTAAATTCCAGTGGTAACATTTTAAAGAACACCAGTATCCTGATTACAAATAGGAAGCCATTTATTGTCAGACAATCATAGATTAACATTATGTAGTTTAGAAAAATGTTGCAGACAGTAATGAGCACTGTTGGTTCCTGATGATCTTATTTTTAAAAAAATCTAAATTTTCCTCAGGCAAACCTATCAAGGAATTTGCAGAAGCCACTGAGAGGATTATAATGATTATCATGCAGGGTGCTTGATTCAGCTCCCATACACAAATTTAGCCAGAATAGTCAAAACTGAGAAAAGAATTGAAATTTTTTTGAGAAATTTAGAAGCCATAATTTATAAACCAACTGGAGTTTAAAATAACTGTTTTAAAATTAATAACCTATCTGAAATTACGTGAGACTCTTGCAGTTGTTCTCTTCCATTCAAATCAAATGAGAAAGATCTCTTGCAAGCTCTTACCTAGACCAATCCAACTTTTTCTTGGTGTGAGGTTGGGATGTAAATTTGGGGTGTTTAGCCCAAGTTCCCTTTCCTGTGTGGAATTCCATGAGGGGCCTGCTGGCCAGCAACAAGTTGCCGATATCAACTTCAGGGTTTCCATGCAGAAAAAATGATAGCAAATTCTGCAAATTCCTGGAGTTGCTATCTTAAGTGGGAGTAATGACTGAAAATGTTGACTATTTTGCCATCATTATCAAGCAAATTCATGACCAGATGTAGAAAATTTACCTATTTTTTTTCTTAACCTGGTAGGTCAGTAAATGTGAAAAGTTTGGATACGGAGTAATGGTTACACAGGTAGCTGCAACGGCTCCTGGCATCGTGGCACTGCAAAGTTCAGGTAAATATTGTTTGAACGAATATTACCAAATCTAAAAGGGCCTGGCTTTAAGGTAATGGGTGGAATGTTCAAGGCAGATATCAGAGGGAGGTTTTTTACCTAGAGAGTGGTTGGGTCATGGAATGTGCTGTCTGGGGCAGTGGTGGAGACAAGTACATTAGTCAAATTCAAGAAATTGTTAGATAAGCATATGGAGGAATTTAAAATAGGGGGATATGTGGTAGGAAGGGGTTAGATAGTCTTAGGCGAGGTTTAAAGGTCGGCACAACAATACAGGCTGAGGGGCCTGTATTGTGCTTTACTGTTCTAAGGTTCTATGGTTCTAAAACAAAAGGGAAGTTTAATTTAACTGAATTGTTATGAGTATCCTTTGTGATTTCAGTGATGCATGTGATGAAGCAATTCCCCATGCAATGTTATTACTCTTTTTGGAGCATAATAGGTGACATTGGATCATATTTTCCTGGGAGTACTTATCATAGGGCACTCATAGGACAATATGTTCTTTATTCTGTAGCATTGACCCAGGACACCTGTAGGTAAGCAAGTTACTTAACCAAATCAAATTCTTGGGCCTGTCCACCACCTCAATGCCCCGAGACCCATTTTGATTCATAGATCCTTTGACCAGACATAGATTATTTGACCATAGATTATTCAATATAGAAATGTTCAGAAAGAGATCATAGATCGTTTGATCTCCATTCTGCTATACTCACCTCTCCCTAGTGTATTAGCTGTACCCCCACCCTTGCTCAGTCCCTGGTCCCCAATCCTTGATCATTTTACCAAATGATATGATGCCCATCAATCCCTCCTTTTACTCCCCAGATCAAATGCTGTCCT